>JABSTR010000617.1:0-35800 GCA_013339765.2 Haemaphysalis longicornis | reverse complement strand
CGCCGCTCCGGTTTCGTCGAAGCTTCCAGTACTTTCGAGGAGGTGCGCGTGGCCTTGCCAGTTCTAAAGAGCGTCGATGATTCTAGAAGGGAGAAGAGTGAAGTTATTCGCTGACGGCGGCGGGCGCGTTGTGTGTTGTGCTCTCCCTCTCCGCACCTCGCACCAGCGCGCCTATAAAAAGAGAAGCCGCGCCTAAGCAAACCAGCTACGTTTGGACGTCGTGATGACAACGGCACCTGCCAGTTTGTGCATCACACCATCGGAGACCCGCGCCCTGGAGGACTCCAACGTACTCCCGGGCCTCGAATCACCGTGATCTTCTCGGACGACGGCCTGGCCTACAGCGAAGCCACGCTTCCCAGGTAGCCGAATCGCCTCCGACAGCGGTGCATCGTCCGGCCCGGTCGGTGAATATGCTGGGACTCTGTCTCTCATATGCATCGAACTGTTCGTTTCTTTTAGTTAACTGCTCCGATTCGTAATATCATTTGTTAACGCTCCTGTTTGTATCATTTTGTCTAATTGGACTGTTTCTTGTATTTGAATTCCATCTAAGTTGTCTGTCATTATCGATCCGCTATCTCGTGCTTGTGTTTGTAACTTGCCTGTTTAAATATAAGTCTTTGTGCTGTTTTCCGTTCAAGGCTCTTGCTCATTCTTGCCGCTCTGGTCGGCGAAAGCCGCACATCAGACGGCCACCCCCTTTGTCACCTGTGCCCTGTGGATTCGGTGGGGTTTGTTGGCTCTCAGGAGTCGACTCCCCATATCTTGTGGCAGTGTACCCTAATTTAAGGAAGCGGGTGACACCGTTTGAGTGCAGATTATATGGACTGGAGCAAACGTGGTTGGTGCCCACGTTACCGATGAAGTCCCGAAACTGCTGGCTGATGAACGGTGGGCCATTATGGGGGCAGAGCTGGAGCGGAAACCCATGAGTCGCAGAGATGTGTGCGAAAGCGGAAATCACAAGTTTATTAAATCCCAACGTCACTGCTCTGATTTCAATGAAGAAAGAATAGAAATCCACGACAACTAAGCACTCGTTTCCCTTGTAGAAAAAATCGGCTCAAACGGCCTTCCACGGTAAACTTGGAATGCCGCGGCTTATTAGAGCATTCGAGCATTTCTTGGCCTGTGCTTCTGGCATTCCGGGCAACGCCGCATTGCTGCTTGTATGTCACTGTTTATGTTTGGCCAATACAGTGAAGTTCGCGATCGTGCCTTCATCTTTTCCCAACCATCGTGCGAAGTGTGCAAACAACAAATAATCTCGCCACACATCTTAGTAGGATGATAAGGCGGTTACTCCGTAGAACCAAACCTTCTTGAGTATGAAGTTCCTCTCGGAAGGCCCAGTAGCTGCGCAGTTCCGGGATGACATCATTTTTGTTGTCTGGCCAACTTGTGCTTGCGTAGTGGTGAAGTTGGAGCATTGTTGGGTCCTTTGACGTCTCTTCCTGTACTTTCATCAGGCGCCTGTCTGAAAGGGGCAGCTTAGCGATGACCTTGACATAAAAGTGTTCGTCCTGCTGCTTTAGATCGGACGCATTTCGAAAGCGCGATAACGCGCCAGCAATAAAAAGATCTTTTCCCGGCATGCACTTGGCATCTATCGGGCACTTTTTCAGGTTAGGGCGCACGCGCTTCATTCGCAGAGGGCACTGATGCAACGGTTTGTGGAAAAAAATACGCAAATCCACCCTGTGAATGTGGTTGGAAAGCAATGCTGTAAACAGCACCCACAACGATTGCCCATGCGACGTCTATAAATTAGTCACGTCGCTCTACAAATACGGAAACCAGAGATAAGTGAAATGAACTTAAACACACCAGTTATTACTTCAAAGAGATAATCCTGGTAAGGTTCAATCAGATGATGATGCATGACCGGTGGTTGGTCGAATTGTATTGGCTACCACATGAGTAGAAGCGTTTTGTTATAAAATTAAAGTAAGCTCAAACCTTGTGTTACATCTCACTTCTCCATCTCTGCCGCCGCGGACAGAGGAGACGAATTCGGTGGCAGAGACGGTGGAGGAGGACGAGAAGAAGAAGGCGGAGAACCAGAAGGAGGGGCATGAAGTACTTCTATTCAGATTTATAAACGGCCCAGAGCGCGGCCCAGGAGAGTGGTTCTTTCTTCAGTGGATCCCATATGCAGTCCGCGCCGCCTGTGCTCTGTCCACCAACCGAAGCTGGGTAGGCAGACAGGGGGTGGACAACAGCATCTCCCATTTCTCTTGTTGTGTAGTTAACGGAAAGAGAGGAGGGTGCTCAGGAGTAAAGTCGTACACCCCGATTATGTGGCGGACTGTTCCCATTTCTGAGCAATATTTACATTGAGCGTCGTAGCGATTCCGGGGCATTATGTGAAGACGCGTCGGGTGTGGGAAGGAGCCGGATTGTATGTGCCGTAGGGTAGTTTGTTTTTCTCTGGAAAGGTCAGGCAAAGGCAAACGTAGGGTTTGTTTCGGAAGGCGATAATGCTGGGTTACGTCCCTGAATGAGACAAGCGCGTGACTGTAGCACGGGGGTCAAGAGCGCAGGCTTGTTGGTGGGAGTATTCGTTGCCCTCCAAGGGAGCGTGGGTGGGTGTACAGATGAGCTGAAGGGAACTGTTTCGTAAGTGGGTTTTTAGCACACGCATTGAACGTCGGGACACCCAATCCGAATGGAATTCCGGCAGGCTTGTTAGGAATCGGTTACTACATTCCGAACCTCTGGTTGAATGAGAGCCAAGGCGATGGCTGCCTCTTCTGCTGCCATCATGTCTTGGGTCTTCAGTGGGGCACACGCAAGGAGGTTGGTTTCGGAGGTAGCCCCGATGATGGTGTACTATTGCCCTCGATATTGGGAGGCGTCAGTTTAGATAACTGCATGATCCCCTCAGAGGGTGGTGTTGAGCGCTTGAGCCGTGCTTGTCGGCGACCCTCGTCGTTTGCGGGGTTAATATTTCTAAGTTAAGGGAGCATCTTTACTTCTTGTCGCCAAGATTGCGGGAGTAGATCAAGTGGAGTGACATTCGGTCCTGCCCAGCCACTCTGGCAAAGAATGCGGCAACCCACCGCAGTTCTGCTCATTTGGAGCTTCTGGTTAGAAAAGTGGCCCTCTAACAGCTCTTCCACCATGTTGTCGAGCCCCGTGCTAAGCAGCCTCTCTGCGAATGCGCTCAGGGGAAGACGAATGGCCTGCTAATCCCCCCTTTTATTCATTACATAAATCATCTTTATGTGTTCCTTGCCGAGAAGAAGACAGTGGGTTGACGTAAGATATTCTCGAGAGGCTAAACTTTCAATTAATCAAAAGGTGTCACATTTCTTGAGGCCTCGCTTCTTGGTTGCAACTTTCCGGGTCATGTGTATGATTTGATTGCTGCTGTGTTTGAGGCACTGCAACGACATTTCACTCTTGGTGTTCTCCTGTTGATGTAGGCCCAGGATCGTGATGCTGGGTCTTGAAGTGATAGCCTGGCCATCAAGAACTATTTGAATGTGTTCCTGGAAGTGTGGTTTGGCGTGAAGGCCGACGACAAGGAGCTATAATTTTTACGTGAACACTGGAGGCCACAGACTTTAGCACATTGGCGTACTAGAAGTGAGATGCTGGGCGTTGGTGTGAGCTCTTTTTAATTTTTGCAACTCCTTGCACACGCGCAAGGCGCGCACAGGGCCGCTAGACGTGCCGTGGACGGAGCGCACAACGACGCGTGACGCTATAACGTGGAATTCAGCAAGACTGCAGGGGGTAAACCTCTAGATGTGCTTTATGAGCCCGCTACTGTCTTCCCCGTCTCCACGTTTGCTCGTAACTAAATTAGTAAGACACGAGCTCTCAGTTTGTTACACTATTAGTTCCAGGTTTGATTCCTGGCGTTACCAGTAAATCATTTTATTTGTTCGCGGAAGTTTTTTGTTGACACCAACGGTTGCGAAAGAATCGTTGGGGGGTAGAGGTATATAGCTTTGCTTTAAAATCGCTTCTAGCGGTTGGTGATCCGATCCTACTACAAGTCTTGGCTGACCAAATAGGTAGTCGTGGAATTTTTCGCAACCGTCAATGATAGCCAGCTATTTTTTCATCTAAGTGTACCTCTGTCGCGTTTTTGTTACCGAACGAGACGAATACGCTAAGGGTGGCCATTCTCAGTAATCCCTGTGCCAACTCCGCTTTGACCTGCGTCGACTGACAGTGGTATAGGTTGGCCCATTGTGAAGTACGCTAGAACTGGAGCGTTTGAAAGCGCCTCTCGGAGAGCCATCAAGCTCTTTTGGTGGCGGTTTTCCCGAACCGATAGGACATCCTTTTTCAGAAGCTCTCATAATAGAGCTGTAATCATCGACATGTTCGCAATGAACCGGGAGATGAAGTTGATCATACCCAAGAAGGTCTGCAGCTCTTTCTTTTTGCTTGGCGCTTGAACATTGGGAATTCGTGCAGCCTGTCGGGATCAAAGCTCAGCCCATCACGTGTGAGAACATGCCATAGGTATCTGACAGCGTCCTGGATAAAGCGGCACTTCGTGAGATTTAGCTCCAAACTGTGCTGTCGGCATCGCTGCGGGACGTTTTCCAGGCTCCTTTCACGTTCCTCTTTGGTAAGGCCCCAAACATTATAGTACAACGCCGAAACTTTTGAGGCTTTCCATCACCTTGTGCATTGCACGCCGGAAAACATCCGGAGCAGACGAGATCCCGAAAGGGATGGAGAGGAACCGGTAACGGCCTTAAGGAGTATTCATGGTGCAAATTGGAGATCTCTCGTCATCGAGCTTTATTTGCCAGAACCCTGAAGCAGCGTGTAGTGTTTAACAATACCGAGCGCCGGCAAGGGAGGGTGCGATATCTTCCAAAGTCGCCATGCCGTAGTGCTCCCTCAGTAGCTTTATTAGTTCTGTAGGGTCCATCGAAATTCTCGTCATGCCGTTCTTTTCGTCTACCACCATGCGGCTAGACCACTCCGTTGGCTCTGTGACTTTTTTGATCACCTACGCCTCGTCTATGCGGTTGAATTCCGCTGTTGTTTTTCCTGTAGAGCTATTGGGATCCTTCTTGCCGGCCTAATCATGGCCTGGACTTCTGGCTTAAGCTTCATGCGATACGTAACATCTGCGACCATGCCTAGGCCGTTGAACACGTCCTCAAAAGATTTTGCAACTTGGTAATGCTATGTTCATACTACCAACGTAACAGCTGTATCGTGTGCTCTGGACGTAAACAAGCGGCGTTTCACTCACTTCGGTTGGCTGAGACGTCAAATGACGTCATTATTTAAAGATATTACGACAGTTGCCACAACAGTCTGAACCAGGCCTATAGCTGCGGCTGCTCCACTGCCGCAACTCTGCGCAGTAACCCAAGCTGTTCTAGGACGGAACCGCTGAGTGTTACGGGGACGTCGTCCTTCGACGACGAAAAAGTTAGTTTCGAGACTAGACGGAGTTCCGGCGGCATAAGCGCATGCGCCGTGTTTGCCTTTTTCTAGTGGGCAGAAAACGTGTTCAGCACGATGTCGCAACTCTCGTCTCTTTTGCCGGTTATTTCATGAAGTATCTTTTTCGCTATCACTGAACAATTGGCACCGGTGTCACGCTTGCACAAGACGGGCGTCCCTTCTATATTCACTGTCACTGACCAGCGATCGCCTTTCTCGGCGTTTCGTGATAGCGCGTCAATCCAGAAATGTTCTTTCTGGGCTTCAACTGCAGCAAGCCTGCCTGTGCTTACGCGCGCCTTATCACTTTTCGTTCTGAATGCGACAGCGAAATGATTTCTTTGGCTGCACTTGTTGCTTGCGCGTCCTTTCGGCGGGCCTCTGCGCTTAGCGTCGTGTTTTCTGGTGCACCTGCCGCAACGCTTCAGTTCTTTTTCGGAGACTGCATTGATATTCGATTTGCCATGCGCACCTGCTTGAATTGCCTCGCACTGCTCTGTACCCTGTTCTCGGGTGCGGCATATTGCTAGTGTTTTGGCAGAATTCTCGTTCTCCGAAATAAGCCTTTCATGAAGCTTTTTATCTTTGACGCCAAGTATAATTCTGCTCCGCAGCATGCGTTTTTCCATTTCGCCAAATTCGCCACTATTTGAGGATACTCTTCATTCGGTTAGCCAGTCAATAAAGCTTTTTCCGTCACGCTGGTCACGTATTCCAAAATAATACTCGTGGTACGCCAGGTTCAGTGATGGCTTCTAGAGTGCTTCAAACTTCTTTAAGACTGCTATGTCCGACTTTTCTTAGGCTTCGTCAAACACAAACGTGCTGTAGTTTTACGAGCATCCTCTCCAATAACCCTGAGAAAGGTGGCGGCCTGTACCTCTTTGGGCTGCTGGTTCAGGCAGGCAGCCGCGGCGAACAGCCTGAACACTTGCTTTCACGTTGTCCAGCTCTGCCAGACGTCCGCGGGAAATACAGGGACCCCGGGGGTAGAAGTAGCCTGGTGACCGGGGCTGCTTGCTGGCGTGGTGGGTCGGCCATGGCGAAGTTCTGCGAAGTGCAGCTTGAAGCCACCCGGCGTGGCCTCCTATCTCATCGATCCGCTGCGGTAGGCCGCCGCTGTCGCTCTTGCTATCGCCTGTCCTCAATCTTTTCGGCCGGCGCTGCCACCATGTAGCACGCACGAAGGCTTCTCTGGCAATCAGCATTTATTGACTTATGTATGTACACGGTGCTTAGGTACACGGTCCGGTAGGGGGCATATCACAAGATACAGGCAAGCGTGTATGACTGCACACGGTTACAGAAATCTGTGTTTCCTATTTGAAAGTGCCCGACAACATTGTCGGGAAGGACTGCCGAGCAAAGAAATTTGCCTTAGGCGAGGTGCTTGTAAACGTACAAAGAAGAAACCAAAGTGAAACCTCCTGATACAGGACACCCACGCTCAATTAAAAGCGGCAGTCACACCACATCGTAGGGTAAATTAAACCCAAGGCGTCATCTCTGAACGGGAGCTAGTTCACGAAAGCGGAGATGAACTCCTTGAATACCTAAGAGACCAGCGCGTAACAGCTGTGCATAGGATAGCAATGTGTCGAAAAAATAAGGTGATCAGAACAAAGGGCATTGTTTTGATATTCAATCGTCCAAGACTTCCTTCTCCTGTGGCTACTGCTGTTTCAGCTGTGTCCAATGCTGAGGCTACGCCCACTAGGACAAACTCTGGTTCCAACAAAGCTGCCTCACCTTCAGAAACCGCGGTTGGGGCAATGGATGTTTTACCAGGCACGTCTACTTGTCAGACATCACAAGAGTGCCGCGGTGCCACTCGTCGGGGTAAACCGACCAAACCAAAATCCTTTAAGGTCATTTCACTCGGAAATAGCTCTGCAACCTGACGAACCTGTTGAGAAAGACTCCCAAGACATGGCCAACTAAGTAATGGCCCTAAAAAAACTAAACATCACATGACCCTTCTTTCTCTTTTCTTCTTTATAATGGCTGCTGAAAATATTATGCAGTAGGGCTGTAGGACGTTCAAAATGTTGCCAATATTTATAATATCCTATTCAATAACAAACCTAAAATCCTGTGTATCCAAGAAACATCTACAACCATCACAGACCAACCTCTTAACACACTAAATTGTTTTCCGTAAATACAGGCAAAACTGCAGCCACCCGTCCGGTGGTGACGCAATAGTAGTACAGAAATCGATGGCTTGTAAGTACCTTCAGCTACAGAGGTCACTCGAGTCTGTATCTGTTAGAGCCCTAATTTTTGGCAAACTAGTAACAGCGTGCTCGCTTTAGATTCCGCCTGTCGAACGTCGAATTTGAAGACCTCATCATGAGCTACCAGAACCATTTATCACATCTGGTGAATTTATTGCTCACAACCCTATCTGGAGATCTCTGCGACCGATTCTCGACGGCGACTATTAGGCAATGTTTGTGACGTCATCCGGATGTTGCATGTTTAGTAAGAAACTCCAAACATATTACAAATCCAGCCACCACACTTATTCAGCAATGAACCTGGCAATTGGCTCCATGCTATTACTGCTATGCTCGCGTAGAATGTATGTAACAACAACTACGGCCGCGACCATTTCCCCATCAAACTAATTGCACAAACAATGACTCTCAAAGCACAGAGCCCAGTCGAACATTTAAATTACAAACACCTAACTGGAAAACGTACAAAGAACTTTCTAGTCTACCCACTACAATTATAAAACCAGTTAAAATTTGAAACAGCTACATCACTGATTACAGCCTATATTCTTGACTGCGCGCCGAAAAGAATTCCAGAGACTACATCTGAAACTTTCCCAACACCCAGACCATGGTGGAATGAGGACTGCAGACGTGCACAGTATGATCAGAAGAAGGTGTGGGAACTCTTACGCCGCTATCCGACGGCTAAAAAATCTGCTCAACTTTCAACCGGCAAAAGCCAAAGGAAAGTGTAGGCGTCGTATGGAAAATAATGAAAGCTGCACCACGTTTTTAAATGCAGAGCATTTCTTTAACTCACGATGTCACCCGTTCTAGGCGTCCGTAGTAGTCCGCATCGCTCGCAGGTGCGCCCTCTCGGTGCGATCGTGGCGTGATGAAGGCGGGTGCACGGCCTCCGCTATCGGCTGCCGGCGGCGCGCCGTTGCTCCGGCCGTCCCAATCGCCCGGAGAGAGCGTAAGTTGAAAAGGGGGCGTGGCCGCGTGTTTCGCCCGCACCTCGGCGCGCGGAGCCGATGGTTGAAATGAAAGCCGTGTGTGCTGCAGCGCTCCTCGAAATGGCGTTTCGTCAACTTTCGCTCTTCGTATCGCAGTAAAAAGAAAGCATACTTGAAGTCATGGATGCAAAGCGACTCATAGAACCTGATAATGCCTTTATTTTAGCTACGATTGCAGCTATGCGACTTCTTTAATATGTGCCGCATGACGCCCTCGACACACGGAAAATATTCGCTGCTACCAATGGAAAATTTCTGGCACGTAAATAACGTTCAGTTCGCTTTATAAACTTACTAATCGCTTTATAACGTATAACGTATTTTATAAAATCGGCCTGGCCAATGCAGTTCAGTAGAGCGAAAAGCGCGATCGCGTCAAACCCACGATGGATGGCTTGCTCTTATGTAGCCTTCGAATTATTGCCTGCTGGGTGGAAGCACCCGCCCTATTTTTAGGATTAACACGTTTAAGGAGTATTACGCTGAGCGATAGCATCAAGGAATGCGGCAATCTGTTTTACACATGCGCGTTAAGCAATTTCAGTCGCAACAAATAAAAAAAAAACTTGAAGGCAGATGCACCCCGATTTCATTGCATTCTTAACGTATTTCGGTGGCCACAGGCACGCCCAATTTTGCCTCTTTTGGATTGAATATCCAAGACATTTAAATTTCTAATTACTGATTTCGAAGCACATCTAAAAGTTAGAAACCAAATGTCTACTGAACGCTCGTCCAAGAGCTGTCTAGTTTTTGTTGAACGTCTATTTACGAACTACACTGCCCTTATGTTCACAAATGTACGCTTTCAAGGCATCTGCATGCCTTGACAAACAGAACAGTTCACACATGAAGCACTTTGTGACGCAGCGGCTTGGAAACCAGTCTTTTTTCCGGAATGAACCCTAGTCCGTGACAGTTGCACCAACATGGCAAGCAGTGGTCTCACAAACTTAGCCATATGGACAAAGTGGTTGTAGCGTATGTTCATCATTCCTTGCTGGGCACGTGAACAGAGGGCAACGTTTTATATGAGGCAAAATCTGCGCTTTGTACGCACAAGCAGCATGCGCTTTATCAGCATTTAGGATATATAATAGCTGCAGCTGCTCTCAAAAAGGCCCGTTCTTCCTCTACGTCAATATCCTAGACTTGTCCGTATAAAAAAAAAGCTGGCGACAACAGTGTTTGCAAAATCTTTTGAGTTTGACAGCACAACCTACATAAAACTCCTTATAAGATTTTCTGCGTTGGGGGGGGGGGGGGGCAATTTAGAATGCCTGAGCTGCTTTCTTTGGATAGTGAAGGTGTGCGTTTTATTTAGAGAAAACTGCATAAAGAATTATGAATCGTAAACGGCGGCTAATTGTCTTAGCTGAGTTGCATGCCGCAACAAAACGAATATAAATTAAAATCTTGTAGTAAATTTAAAAAAAAAGCATGTTCGCAAGAATATAATTACTAGGCTGCATAACAGGTGTTCCCTGAACGAGGTAGCAAACAAAAATATACAAATTTTCAATTTCTAAGAATAACTGGCAGAAATCTAACACGGCGCCCATATACAAATGCAATCACTGTTCTCGATTGTTATCCATAACCCACCCTATGCGGAAATAGAAATATAACGGCTGTTCCAACAAGGAAGCACCCGATAATTCTGTCGCCGAAAAGTTTTTGCACCCAAATTTCCGCGCGCCTGAATGTCCGCACCGAAACGTCCTGCACCGAAATGTCCTGCACCGATCAAACGCAACAATCACAACGCGATTAACTTTTCGCCGTACAGTGACATATCTTGGTTTCAGTGCTATACCTTGAAGCTTCTGAGACAAGCGGACTTCATGACCTGGTCGTTTGGTTGATCAGCTCAAAAAAAAAAAATAAAGCTGCAACACAGTTACGCGAATTCCGGCAACGAAGACACGCAGCAACTGAGGCCCCGCAAAGCCGCCGAGAGGAGTCGGTGCGAGCTGCCGAACCATCGGCTAACACCGCCACCTCGCGGCGCGTTGCGGAGTTAGCCAAATTACAGGTTTTTGCTGGGGGATGCGCCGAATGGGACGGCCGGAGCAACGGCGCGCCGCCGGCAGCCGATCGCGGAGGCCGTGGCGGGTGTCTGCGAGGCTGGAACGCACTCATCGCCGCGCTCTCTCGTCAGCCCCGCTCCTCCTTGCCTACTCTACGCTCTCTCCGCGGTTGGTTCGCGCTCAACAGGTGGGGGCGCGCGCGTCGCGGGATCAACAACAACTGTGGCGTGATCGTGACGTCAGCATCGCGCGCGCGTGGCGCGATCGTGGCGTGATAAAGGCGGGTGTCGGCGAGGCTGGAACGCACTCATCGCCGCGCTCTCTCGTCAGTAGTTGCCACAAGTGAAACAACATTAACCTAACGCAAACTACTTAACGTCGTGCGCCCCCGGAAATGCTCTGCATTTGATCGTGCCCCTCGCGAGGGGGATGTTTGAACAAGCACCGCGCCAACACCGATTCCGCTCGCGTCAGCGTGTATCTCAGAGGGCGCGGAAGGGTCGAAGTGACGCAGAATAATGCCTGATGTCAGAAGAAATTTGAGCTGAGAAAACGACGCCTCACATTCTGGTGTCCAATGGAATGGGACGTTGCCATGTAAAAGGTGCGTAAGTGGCGATGCTAAGTCCGTGAACCGAGGAACGAAGCGACGAAAGTATGAGCACAACCCCAGGAAGCTCGTAGCTCCCGCACTGATTTTTTATTCTCTGTAAACTTGTATGCAGATTCTAGGAAAGTCTGGACTAAAATAAACAAACTAAAAGGCTGGAACACCCATCCTATTCCCCGAGTAATTAGTCTAGGTAATGCTGTAAAGAATAAGCAGGTGCCCTTGGAAAACACTACGAACACGTATTCAGTTATTCACAATATAGCCAAAAATTTGTGAAGCACAAAAAACCGCTGAATGTCAGCCCATACGTGTGAAACAGCATTCGAATGTTGGATGCAATGCCCCATTTAACATTATTGAATTCATGAGTGCACTCAGAACATGCGGTAAGCCAGCCTCTGGAGCGGGTAACACTACAATGACGTGATAAAACGCCTACTCAGTGACACCCTCAGTACAATACTCTGTCTCTTTAACAGAATATGGCAAACCGGTCACTTTCCAAGAACATGGAAAAGGGATGTCGTTCTACTACATCTGAAAGGAGTAAAAGAGTCCTGTCTTGCAGCTAGTTACAGGACTATCGCCCTTCTAAGCTGTTTATATAAGCTCCTGAAAAAAAAGGCAGCATCTCCACTGCGCGGATCACGGCGAGAGTGCGGAGTAGGGGGCTCGAAATGTCATCCAAGTTGCGCCCCTAGTGGCATCCGGTTTCCGCCCCGATCGTTATTCGAGTTTAGTCGCTTTGCCACAGATGCCGCGCTTTCGTATTCGGGAAGCTCGTTGTCTTCGTAGGCGTTGAGCAGCAGCGTGACACTAAAGTTCGTTTCCGTCCATGGCGGGAAGAGGGTGTGTGATATCTGAAACCCTCTTATATTCACAGTGCACCGCGGCGCCACGTCATGAGTACGCGTGGCGCCACCTAGCGTAGTTCGATGCAGTCACTGTGAATTACAACTTGATCACAACCTGACTACATCGATGTTATTGCGCGTTTTCTCGTTGCTAGGTTATATTTGTGCCTGTCTTCGCGTGTTTTGGGATGTTTTGTACCCTTTTAGGTAGTTTACTCGCAGGTTATCGCTTGTTAATGGTGTGTGCAAGGATGGAGCGGCCGGACATTGGGAGGTCCGAATGTACTCCGCACCTTTACAGCCGAGGAAGTAAGCCGTTTGACTTTCGGGTACTAACTCACGGTCGCAGACCAGTGGGCTCGACACAGACACAGGCTCGAATCCTGCCGGTGTCTGTGCGATTTTTTGTGATTGTAAATGCAATGCTCACGGACGCGGAACGATATTGTGAGGTCCTAAGGTACTCCGCCCCTAGAAATGATAAATCGGGGAATATGTTATTTTTTCGTATTGTATGGTATTTTAAACATAAATGAGAACGGTTTTATGTCTGGAGGATCAACTAGAGATAGTCTGCTTGCTTTTACGTTGTATGTGAAAGAATGCTTCGTGAACAAACAAGAATACTTTTCTGTGTTCTTTTACACAGAGAAGGCGTATGACAGAACATGGCGATGCGGTACATTGCTGAATTTACAGACATATTCAGATATCGCCTTTTCGCCGCCATCAGGTAGCGTCTTTTCGCCGTCGTCAGGCCTACACAGCATAACAGAACACACTTTCGCTAACAATGACGTCCGGAGCGGCGAATCCTGTGTACCACACCACAATGCCGCGAAATGCGGCCGAGTTCACGTTCACAAAAACTAGGTGGGTAAAAAACGTCTTCAACAACTCTCCCCTTTGCGGGGCACCTTCAGTAATCTTGGTGACGGTATTGGCGACACCGCGGATTACGTGCCCCACACTCACGCTGTAATCTACCGAGGCTGGGAGATTGAAGGTGAGGGGCAGCTACCACAAACGGTGGCCGACAGAGCCCACGTCAAGCTCCGGCGGATGGGCTCGCTGTCTTTTTACCAGGCAGGGAGCTCCGGAACCTCTTTAACTATAAGGGAAGGCTGACGAAGAAAGTACCCCCGTTCCCTGCTTTTTACTCTATCATATGGCGTTTTCTAAACCCCCCTTCAAACGTCATCGCTCCCTGAAAAGGGGCCGCACCGAAGTGTACTTTCCTCCTTTGCCTTCTACCTCTCTTCCAAAGCCCGATACTTTCTAACGCTTTTTGGTAATGAAATCCCTGGAAAAATCAAAACCCATCATTTTCCAGTCTGTCTTTCTCGTTTCCACGTTTCTTGAAAGCCTTATAGGAAAATCGTACAAGCCTAAGAAGCTCGCAACGGTAGAAGCCTAATCGAATTCGAAAACAAACAACAATACTCTAGCGTCCTCAAGGACACGCGCATGCTCAATGTTGACATTAAGACCATGCCCCATTGCAGCCTCAATCCTTCCAACGCGAGATCTCTGATCGGGATCTAATAAACGAGACTGAAGCAAACCTGCTCGACGGCCTCCGAGATCCGGGCGTGACAGCAGTGAGGCGTATCACCTTCCGCCGAAATAATCTAATAATTCCAACCAACCACATAATCCGACCCTATGTGTCAAAACCCCGCCGCTTCTTCAAGTGTCAGCGGTTTGGGCACGGCAAATCCTCATGCCGTGGTAAACTGACGTGCGAAAAATGTGCAGCACATCATCACTTAACCGAGAAATGTGCATCCGAGAGCTTCACCTGTGCGGACTGACATGGACTGCACGCTGCTTATTCTAGGAGCTGTGAAAAATTCAAGCACGAAAAACAGATCATTCCTTTAAAAGTCGTGAAGGCGGGAAGGATTGATTTATGGTGAGGTTTAACGCACCGACGACACGCCGGCGATGAGGCACGCCTTAGTTGAGCGCTCCGGATTATTTTTGACCGTCTGGGGATCTTTACGTGCGCCGAAATCTCGTACACACGGGCATTTTCGCTTTTCGCCTCCACCACAAAATCGGCCCCCGCGGCAGAGCAGACAGACAACACATTCCACTCCACCGATCGCTCTGGTTGGGTGGAAATGTCATGGTCCCTGTCAAATGGGTTTTGAATTATTTCTCATATAGAAATTTTGGAAACCTAATTTCCTGCCATGCATAATCAAATCTGGCCCTTAGATCAGCCATAACCATCATCCTAATTGATTTTTTTGTCAGGTGTACATGTCTTTATACCTACCTTGTTGTGGTAATCACTTCTCTTCAACCATTAACTTCTCTGGCGCTATTTGCCCTCATTGGCCTTGCGCCATTAAACACCTACCACCATCATCATCATCGACAACTCTCGATGACGTTATGCCGACCGTTTCGATGTCAAATTGCGGTACAACAAGCTCGGTTTACGCCGTTTTCATACCACGCAAACACACGATCACAGCATCGCATCACACTATGGCGCTGATAGCCACAATAACCTCACATTGTAAGCGTTGCCATGTTGGCTACGGGACAATTAGCTTGGAATGGCTTCCCTTGACTTCGTGGCCGGCTTGTTAGAAATAAATACAGTTTAAAAAACATTACCGGTATGCTAACAAAAAAACAAGCTGTTCGACTGAATGTGAAAGCTATCGAAAGTGCAGAACAGTCCTTCGCAATAATGGGCTGTAGCGCTGCTATCTGCTTACTGCTACCACCCAATGCAATTCAAATTTTCCGCCTTCACAGTGCTTGCGCACCCCCCGCGTGAAGCTGCGCCAGCGGGAGTTCTGTTCTTTTTGTGCTTGCTTTTCCTCCTGCACGGGCCGCCGTTGCACTGCCAGTTTTTTTCGCTTACCATCGTAAAAACCAAACCAACGGGCATTCCTACCTAAATTAACCCGAGCGCTGCCGGTAATGTACGTATATTTTTCCTCAAATGCAGCTACAGTTTTATTTGTGCTAAACAACGGGGAGATATGAAAAACACAATTTCTGCCACATTCAATTTCAGTAAACCTCAAGAAAAAGCAGAGTTTGGTAAAGGCTATTCAACAATAAACCATATTCACCACGACCAATCAGGTGATAGACAAATTCAGAAGTATAGCGAACCCTTTATATAGCCTTCAGCGATTATGAGAAAGCGTTTGACTCGGGTGAAGCCTCAGCAGTCACTCAGGCATTACAGATCTAGGGCGTAGACGAGCAGTATTTGTGAATACTAGAGGGTATTTACAGTGGGTCCACAGCTACCATGATCCTCCATAAGGAGAGCAGTAAAATACCTATACGGAAGGGCGTCAGACAAGGAGACAATCTTTCCGATGTTATTCACAGCATGTTTGCAACACGTATTCAGAACATTGGATTGGGAAGGGATAGGAGTACGGCCTAATGAAGAATGCCTCAGTAACCTCAGATTTCCTGATGACATCCTGAAATAACTCCGGGGACAGAATTGAAAAGCACGCTTACCGCAGTCGACAAACAAAGTAGAACCGTGCGCCGGAAAATATTATGCAGAAAACTAAAGTAATGATGAATAACCCCGGGGCAGCACAACGGTTTGAGATAGGTGGCGAGGCAGTGGAAGTGCTAAGCGAAGATATCTACTTAGGCCAAGTTGTGACCCCGGATCCCAACCATGAGACAGGGATAATTAAAAGGATACAAATGGGGTGTAGTGCATACGTCAGGAATTCTCAGATAATTGTTAGCAGCCTACCATTGTCCCTGAAGACGTGTATGACAGCTGCCTCTTGCCGGTACTCACCTACGGGGCAGAAACTTGGAGGCTGACTAAAAGGGTTCAACTTAAATTGAGGACGACCACGCGAGTAATAGAACGGAAGATGATAGGTGCAACATTAAGGGACAAGAAGAGAGCATAGTGGGCGAGGTAACAAATGCGAGTTAAGGACGTATTAGTAGAAATTAAGAAGAAATGGAAGTGTGCAGTGCATGTACTACGAAGACAAAAGAACCGTTGGTCATTAAGGGTAACAGAGTGGATCCCTAGAGAAGGCAATCGTGGCAAGGGGTGGCAGAACGTTAGATGGGACAGATAAGATCAAGACGTTTTCGAGGTATAAATTGGTCGGTGTTGTCACAGTACCGCCATAATTCAAGAATAATGTGAGAGGCCTCTGACTTGGAGTGGGCGTAAAGTGGCTGCTCCTGATGATGATGATGGTGATGACAAGCGCAAGGGGTTCATAAGTTTCGAGCGCTTACGATTATGTCAACCGCTTGCCTTTGGAAGCCTCTGGGTTACGCCCCGACGACAGCCGCTAGGACGGAACGCCATCGGGCTCTAAATGGGTCCAGCGAGTGAGCTATGACGACAAGGCGAGCTCCCAAAGTGCTCCGCACTTAATGGTCACGTAATCAACGTAAAAAATACATTACCACAGTCCGGTCAGATACAGTCCGGTCAGAATGCAAAAATACAGTCCGGTCAGAATGCGGACCGGAAGTCGATGGTCCGAATGATGCAGACCACGAACCATCCAGGACTGGTAAATAGAGGAGGCCCGTTGTGTCAGCGTTCTGAGGAACACTGAATTGAAGATGGGACGCCCCATCCACAGGAACGAATAGGAAGGGATTTCGGAAGACGAAGCGGAAGGGACAAATGGGAAGCAGGAAGTGATTTTGCTTCGTGTTAAAAGAAGGTGGGACACTCGTTCTTATCGGGATGTCAATCGGAACAACAACTCTGGTGTCGTTGCAAACAGCTGTACAACTACGTGCGCCGTCTTTGACGCCAACTATGCTATGTTGGGTATTGCATCTGTCCGTATCTCCGCACGTTGCGTTTGGCTCGGTCGCGTTTTCGTAACATGAATAAAGTGTTGAAGTGCGATTTCGGCTGCCGTCTTACTGTTGTCAGCAGGGCTCCTTGCCGGTCTCGGCGAGGTCTAGCACGCGGTGCAAAGGATGCAAGGCCAGCACGAGATCGCCGGGGAGAAGAGAGGGGACGAAAGCACCCCCCTCCCTCGGTCTGCGCCTCCTAGCAGTGTTGCTATTACAATTATTACGCCTCCATGCTCAACACGGCGGCGACGTTGCAATGGCAATTACAACTCACTTTTTCCCGCCAAGGCTCTCCAGGGGAGGATATGGCGCAAGTCCCAGAATTCGCCTGGACGCTGGGTTTAAGGCTAAGAGGCCGCCGACTACAGAGCCATACACGAACCCTACGCTCACAAGTGCCATACCTGCTAAGTTCTCTGCCTGGCGTTTGCATTGAGTGTGCCTACTTCGTCATGACCTCTTTAGCGCCCATTTTACTCGTTCCAGTAAGCCATGTTTATACTTGTTACACTTCACTCTGTGTTCTCCTATAGCCCCTTGCGTTTTTTATACTACTATGTTTATCTATATGTGTACCCTATTTCTTTGACTCTGAGTGTCGTGACTGTTCCGTGCTTGAGCGCATACGCGGTAGAACTGGGAGCACCAGCAAATAAACGCTGCGAACACAATGTTTCGCTATGCGGCGGCGCAGACGTGTGCCTGCTGACGGACGACGACCTAACTTTCGAATAATGTATAATCGCCAAGTTAGAAGACTCAGAATTGAAGGATTATCTGATTCACGCGACGGGGTTTTGTCACCCACGAAGAGTTAAAGGCATACAAATCCATGGAGGCACACAAATACCTGAATAGTGACTTCGTGCAGACACAGATGTTTAAGAAATTTTATAAGGATTTTTGTTTCGTGATCAAAGCTACGGATTCCAAATGTGCCAACTTCAACGCCGTCAGTGTCGTCCTTTGTCGATGTTATGAAACTATTTACTTTAGCTCTTCAGTTGATGAAATGTAGTCTGAGAGCTTAATTCTAACGTCCAGTTTTGTTAGTGATCATGGCGATTGACTGCAGAGATTTTAGTACGCTTTTTTAGTGTTTCTTCTTAAGTATCTAGATGTTATGACGACTGCAATGAGCCATGGCTGGAGATTGCGAAGTGTGATTGCAGTGGTTGCTTGGTCGGAAATTCCGTCACTACTGCACCGATGCCTAGTTTCGGTTACCGATAGCGACAAGTGATTTCGGCGTTTTCCTTATGGTTACCTCAGTGTTTGTTGATACGTAACGTGCTTTAATATAACCAGTACGATGTTTACAATGTATTTCACGAGCCGCTTTGACAGGATGTGCATGACTGCAACGAAACTTTTAGAGCGTATGACCAATGAAACCCGGCAACTCGGCACTAGTGACATCGCAAATTTTCCTGGAAACATCGTTAGACAGGACGCTTGATTGCTTGTAACCACTACATTTGCTTGCTTTCTGCGGTTTGAACCCTTTGTACCAGCCCTGTCAGTTGAGTCAATGGAGCCCTGGCTGCTAGTGAAAAGGAAGGCATGGTGAATACTTCCCGCTGTATGTCCAATGCAGGCCTAGGAGTAGCCTGCTCCCACATAGCTGCAGTGCTGTTTTTCTTAAACAGGAAAACGTGCACTGACAGGGAGGACGCGCCGTTTCCACCGTACGCGAAGAATCTGCCATCAGCGCAGATCTCTGCAATTGAATTTTCGTCTGCCCAAGCCACAAAAAGAAAATTTGACGATCATGGGCACCAAGCACAAAAAACAAAAAGACACCTCAGATGGCAAAGCCCACACAACAAGAATGGTACAGCATTCTGGAAAACATTATGGAAACAGATGTGGAGCAATCTGCTTTATCTCTAACAAAGGGCTACTCGCACGACTTCATACCCTTATAGGTGAACCACCCAACAGCTCTTCTGCCTAGCTTAACGCGAAATACACCCTCAAGCAACACGATAGCGGAGTGTGAAATGTCTTCAAAGGCATTCAAGCGGGAGTAAAAGGTGCAGTAACCATTTAAGGAGATGAAGAACGCAAGTGCAGCTCTATTTTACTTCGCTTGAATACGTTCATTTGTCTATATCTTTCTTTTATGCAAGTTTGGAAGGGGATCAGAGGAACACGAAACAGCCCTCCGAGACGCCGGTGTCGTTTGCCTTTCGGGGAGACAGAGTTACTGTACCAAGAGCGCATGCAGCATGCCACACGCCACTGGTTTGTCCGTCACTCAGCTTGGTGAAGAGCATGTGCTAACGAGACAAACACTTGTTTTCTTCACCTGCAACTCAATGGGGTAGTTCTAGGGAGAAAGTCGCAAAATAAGGATACATTGCTGACGCCTCCAATAGGCACGTAACCTCCCAATGTGAAAAGTCTGCGCTGTGTACTTCTCCCATCCATCATTTTCTGGCAGCAAGTCCAGACCGTCTAGTGTCATGTGCTTGTTTCAATGACCGAATTTAGAGCAGAACTGCCCTTTGAAGGCACAGTAGCTAGAGGAGGCGTCACAGAAAACGAACAGCTGCCTAGAAAGCTTCCCTGAAGGCATTCTAAGGGTAAAAAGGAGGCATGCGTGTTTTTGTCAAGTGAGAATTCAGTTCTTCGCATTTCAAGGCAATTATTGTGACTTTGAGCTGTGTATGCCGTCGGATCTTCATCTCCAGCGCATTTCCGTCGAATCTACTTTTTGCTCGGAGACTGTGGATGAGCGTATAAAGTTTTTTGAAAGTGTACACGTCCCAGAATTGTTATTTCGGCAGTGGTCGTGGTGAGTTTGGAGATATGGGTGAGTGCAGTGGAAGAAATTGCCAAGGCA
Organism: Haemaphysalis longicornis; assembly: GCA_013339765.2. Lineage (NCBI taxonomy): Eukaryota > Metazoa > Arthropoda > Arachnida > Ixodida > Ixodidae > Haemaphysalis > Haemaphysalis longicornis. Next base: position 15,942 of record JABSTR010000617.1, on the reverse strand, counting down.
AGTGGGTTCAATTTTCGTATGCTAAACAGAGACGAGCACCAAAGGCTAGAGCCTGGTTTTGCGAGAATAGAAAACCACAGAAGGCCAAGTGGTGAACATCGTTGTTACAATGATGTGAATGCACACGTGTTGAGTTTTTTGTATGTGCTAAGAGAAAGCTGTGATTAGTATAAATCGAAACAGTGATAAAATTCCATTTACCCAAATTTTGGGGGCTTTACGTGCTGAAGCTACACCTAGGCTATGAAGTCTGCCGTAGTAGTGGGCTCTGGATTAATTCTGGCAACTCGGAGATCTTAAACATTAACCAAAAGATTGACACAGGCCTTGCCAATCTTTTCCTACACCTGAGAAACAGCCACTTTGCCTGGGATCAAACCTGCGCAGTTGAGCTTAACAGCAGAACGCGTCAGCCACTGTGGCGGCATCATGAAATTAGAGCACTGCAAAAAAGAAGTATGTAGTATTGAGTGCACGTGGCACAGCCAAAAAATACTCGAAATGGAAGTTAGTTGTAAAGTTCTACAGTTTAATGCTGCCACATCACTACAGTGGTATATCATGCACATGCAGTGTTTATCAAAAAGCCTCAAAACAATTTTGGAGCCATCTGCCCAATTTACAATTTCTTGTATAAACAATGGCGTATACAGAAACCATTTACAAAATAATGCTTTCCAGCAGCTTACAAAACATGTACTACTGAAACATGCGGTACAGCTGGCATACAGCAAGAAGTGACAAGTAGAAGCAAGCATAAACGCATGAGAGAGAGATATATATATATATATAGAGAGAGAGAGATAACTTTATTGGGAGAGGCTGATGAACCTAAACGTCTGTCAAGAGTCCTTGTGCTTGAGCGCAAGGACTCTTGACGCGCAAGGACTCTTGACAGACGTTTAGGTTCTTGCGCTGAAGCACCATCCTCGGCCAGAAGGACGGCCCAGATTTGATCGCTGGGTCGGCGCTGAGGGACACGGCCTCCCATTGCTCGGCCTGAGTGATTCTGCGCGCTGTTGTAGCCGCCTGCGGGAAGGCCTATAGCATATGTGCTAGGTCTGCCCTTTCTTTACATTTGTGGCATTTGTCGGAATGTTGGCCAGGGTAGCAGTAGCTATACGTAACCGCGTCCGTAAACGAATTCGTCTGAAGTAGTCGCTATACGACGGTTTGCCTCTTATTGAGTGACGGGTGGGCGGGGGGCAAGCGGGCCGGTCCCAGACGGTAGTAATTTTTCATGTCCCTGTGGGACACGAGCGGATCCCTGCCCGACCATCGGAGCGAATGGGCGAATAGGGTGTTAGGGTCGATGTCAGGTAGGTCGGTGAATCCGCGAGCCGCATCGTAAGCGCACTCGTTCGCAGCCATGCCAAAGTGGGCAGGTGCCCATGTTAGGTAGATTGTGCCGCTCCACGCGACGCTAGGGAAGCCAAAATTAAAGATTGCCGGCGCTTCCAAGGAGGTTGGCCCTCTCGAAAAATTTTTAATCGCAGAATTGGAATCATTGATTACGTATTTAATTTTTTCTGATGGCTTCATTGCCAGTGCTATGGCCGCCTCTTCTCCCACTTCCGGTTAGTTCGTGCGAATTATGCCCGAAGCTATGTAAGTTACTTGCCGATCGACTACCACGTATTGCATGGCGTCGCGGCCATCATAATTGGCTGCGTCTCCGTAAGTCAAGTTCTCTAATTTTTCCTACTGATTTGGTAGGGCATTTGCCCGCGGGTGTCTTCGCTCTAGATTGCGCACGGGATGCATACTTTTTTGGAATAGGTGGAATTTGTATGCTTTCTCTCACGGCTGGAGGTAGTGGGACTTTGGTTGTATGATTGTGGCAGTACTTGGATAGGTTATGCCAAGACAGTCGAGGAAGTACCTTCCAGTCGCGCTATTGGTTGCTCATTCCCCTTGGGCTAAGCGTTGAGCTTCGACGAGCTCGCTTAGCGTACTGTGTGGCCCAAGTGCCTTGAAGCGTTCGATCGATACGGTAAGTGGTATCTCGATAGCTTGCTAGTAGGTTCGCCTTATGAGAGCGTCGATTTTGTGTTCTTCGTGCTTTTTAATGTCTTAGAACCGAGTGACAAACGTTTTCCTGCTTAGATGAAGAGCTTGAACTAATCTGTGGACATTGTGTTTCTTCATGACATGATGGCGGTTTGCAATGCGCCAGATGAGTCGGGTGATTTGATAGACCTTCTTTTTGAGAGAGAGGATGGTGTTGGAATTGTGTCCGTTTTCCTGTATGCGAAGGCCAAAGACCCGTGTGCTTGCCCCTATGTGGATGCGTTGTGGCCCTCCCGCAGCGAAGAGTTGGACTTCCGGTTTCGGGGGGAGGGGGGTGCAGGCGGGGGGTAGTCTTATTTGTGCGCGCCGCCCTCGAATGGTTGGTCACTGTAGGAAAATCTCTGATTTTTGCGGAGAGCAGTCGAGACCGCGAGAGCCGACGTAATCTTCGATTGCCTGTTGTAGCATGTCCTTAATGTGACCGTCACTGCCTCCGGGGGCCCAGAGCGTAACATCGTCTGCGTAGACACAGTAGCAGGGAAAAAAGCATTAGTGAGTACAATTTTAATGCTCAACTCATTAACTATCATATACAATGCTGGGTATAAAGAGTGGAGCAGAAATTAGTGAGAACAAAATGATGAGTAATAGTTTTGTGCAAAACACTACTAATACGCATTGCAGAAGAAGGCGAACATATGAATGTAAACATCCACATGAAATATTGTTAAAGGCGAGGATTCGGTAGAGAAAAATGTATTTCAAGTATTCACACTATTTACACGATGAAAGGCTGGGCTGCTGCTAACATTCAGAATGCCCCACAAAAAGACCTCGTCGTCTTCCTCGGCCAACAACCCTCGCTGAACGCCCTGCTTGTTATTGTGCAGCAATCCCTGCTTGTGCAGAAAACCCCACGGCGGAAGGACCGCCGTCACGGCGCTACGGCGAATCCATGAAAAACGGTTGGTACGGCTTCAGCCGGACAACATGGACAATGTCCGTAGAAGGTACACGACTCGACGAGGGTGGAGAGATGGGTGAGATCTCGTACGTGACATCGCTCATTTAACGCATTACGCGAAATGGGCCACACTAGCGGGGCAGCAGTTTTTCAGAAACCCCGACTTGCGGGTAGGTGTACAAAGAAGAACATGGGATGCAGGTGTGAAGTGGGCCACGTGTTCTTTGCGGTCGTAAATCGTCTTCTGAACAGCTTTCGAGGAAGAAAGTCGGTGGCTAGCTATCTGCCGCGCATGATCAGCGTGCGCAATGGCTTCGCGGGCGTACTCCAACCGCCTTAGCGGTAGGTAGCCTGACGTGAGTAGGAGTGTGTCCAATGATAGAGTAGGATCACGGCCATATAGAGGGTAGACCGGTGAATACGCGGCGTTATCATGATGAAATGAATTTGAAGCAAAAGTCACACAAGGCAGCATGACGCCCCTGCCGTGATGATCTGCAGAAATCTAACAAGAAAGCATATCTGTCAGGGTGCGATTGAGGCGTTCCGTAAGACCGTTAGTTTGGGGGTGCTATGCTGTAGATTGCTTGTGTTTAGCAGAGCATGAGCGAAGAATATCGTGAATTACTTGGGAGAGGAAGTAACGTTCGCGGTCAGTGATAAAGTTCCGAGGCGCCCCATGCTGGAGAATTATATCTAGAAGCAAAAAATCGGCTTCGTCGGTAGCACAGCTGGCCGGCCATGACCACATGATAGCGTAGTGCATGGCGTAATCGGTCGCGACAGCAATCCAATTGTTTCCTGATGAGGACAAGAGAAGAGGGAGAGGTCCAGACCTACACGGAAAAAAAGGTGCGGCCGGGATGTCAAGAAGCTGGAGCTGGCCACGTTGGTGCTTTTCTGCGGTGGCACTGGTCGCAAGTCCTTACGTAGCGGCCTACGGAACGGTATAGGCCAGGCCAGAAGAAACGACGGCGTACTCGATCATAAGTGCGAGATATGCCGAGATGCCGAGCAGTCGGCATGTCGTGGAGCTGTTGGAGCACAGTTGATTGCAGGTGCTGGGAAACGAGCAACAGCTGAGGATTGCCGGGCGACGCTATAGGATGTTGCCACGGAACAGAAACATTGCCGTTGACATGTCGGATGAGGCCGAGTTAAGCTTCTCTATAACAGATCGTAGTGCCGGGTCATGATGCTGCTCTTCAATAATGTGAAGGCCAGATATAGTGCATAGAAAAGCTGCGCCGTCATCTTCATTGTCGTGGAGTGGTCGGCCCCTTATGAAAATGAATTTTTCCTTTTTGCTTACTTTGTGTCTCCTGCATGTTGACTATGTGGCCTTTCTTTTGACTTTTCCTTTGTGTTACCTCTAGGACATAAGACGGCTGTGTACTTTTTATAAACTGCCGTACAAACAGCCATGATGTCTTACCTTTATATGTACTATGGTAAAAATGAAGTTTAAATTGTTATACGAAGATTTTATTTCAGACGAGAAGTATAAAATTTCAAAACTGACTTGCTTTCTTTTCTTTCTGAGTTGCGCAATGCTTTATGCGTTATTTCCCATGTGTGTACTCAAGGCAAAATGAAGTCAAATGACTTTGGCCTATTCCCCCTCTGTTGTCTCTAGGACATTGGGTGGAAGATATAACTTAAATTTGCTGTCAATTCTTTTTCTGTGTGCCGTAATGCTGTTGCTCATGTATGTAATCAGGGCAAAATGAAGTCGAAAGACTGACATGTCTTTTATGTTGCCTCTAGGACATTGGGGGTGGAGTATAACTATTTGTTGCCTTACATTCTTTTCCTTAAGTGTCGTTAACTAAACGATCCTGCTGTGCTTCCGCAAGTAAACATGAAGTCGAACATGTAAGCCTTATTTGTGCTCGAAAGGTTAAGTTTTTTGGCTTGGCTATAGATGGTAAGAAACAATGCCGATGGTTTGTGGAAATTCTGCAGCACTGTATATGTTATTTCGTGCTAGTGAGGTCTGATAAATTCGCAGAAATAATATTACGAACTGGTACGTTTGTATGAAACTGTGGCGTAAGAAGGATACATAACGAGGCTGTTCGAAGTGCCTCCAGCCTCCCCTTACGAAAAAAAGTGGGAGAGAGAAGAATATACAGACCCAAAAAAGTAAAAAGAAAACAAAAAGCCGAATAGAAAACAAAGCAATGAAAACAAAAACAACCTAAAAAGTGGCTTCCGATTGTCCTAGTCTTTGTTTTCCTCCAAATCGTTGTAAAATGGCTTATCCTTGCAACTAAATGCTGAAGCGGTGTACTGTGTACTGGGGTAGAGCTTGCGGTAGAAAGATATCGCGACAAAAAAAACCACGGACACAGCCAGAGAAGAGCAACAACAGCGTCAAAATATAACCTAAGGCAAGAAAACCTCAATTGAACCACACAGTTAAAAAAAAGTCAGCGGGCTTGTTTCGAAGATTCGCCCTTTGGTTCACTAAGCGAATACATAACCTCCAAGCCAGGGAAGCAAAACGGCCGGGTGGTCTAAACCTAGGTGTACATATTTCAGCTTGCCCAGCCTTGCTAAGCCTCCATTACAGTGAACTATTTGCCTGCGGGGATAACTTAACGCACGGTGCTTTTGTGTGCCTGTGTGTGTGTGTGTGTGCGTGTGCGTGTGCGTGCGTGTGTGTGCGTGTGTGTGTGTGTGTGTGTGTCTGCGGGGAATGATTTTTTTATCCGCCCGTTCTGTTTATGAAAAGTAAAGAAGTGAATGCTTGTACGCTGAACAAAACACAAAACAGGCAATTATGATGTAGATGACGATGATAATAACTTTGTTGGTTAATTCATTTTTATTTACTTTTTACTAGAAACACCTTACGACAACAAAAGACGTTGCCCGCATCGAGAAATATACTGTCATTATATATACATTTGCTATCATCAACTTTACAAAAGACTATAATGGCATCTGCCTAGTTTGCTTCAGGGGGGCTCATGCAATAACTGCTATTTAGCCAACTGTAGTAATAAGCCTAGTCTAGGCTAAAATATATGCAGTCACTGTGCTGTCATAGGTGCGGTGGAGAAAAAAAACGTGGCTGGTTCGTTGCGCATGGTTTTGGTGGTTTGATTGCGATTTGCTGGTGTTACGTGAATTCCTACGTGCTTCTCCTGCCGTAATATTACCTGTCAGTGCTCTTGTGCAACTTGAAACGTCGTGAGTGCTGACAAAGCGCCTGTGTCATCGCCGTACTGCGCTGCTGTAGCAAACGCACATCGAGGTCATTTGACAAAACACCTCAGAAATTGTGCGTGCCTACGTGAATCAAGAGTCTCTACTGCAAGTTCCAGGCTGTCGGCGCGACGTGTGAAAAATGCTGCGTGTTCTGCCGTAAGTGATTGTTTATCGTGGTGCATGTTAAAATTTTCGTCCGCGTTGCCGCAGCGCCGTTTTGTTAAACGTGTTTACTATTTTCCTTGGTGTTCTGCTCGCCGCGCTTCTTTTATCAAAAATTACCGGCTGCGTCGGTGCGGCCACAGGAATGGGTTTCCAGGAGCGGCGGCCAGTATGCTCTGTGAGTGATCGACCCCCTTGCCATTGCCGGCAACGAAAATGTTATGCTGACGGCCCAGCGGCCGCCGCTTGGCTTGGGTGGATTCGACCGCTAAAGCTTGTTGCATAAAAAACGAAAAGAAAAGAAGACTGCGTTATTGGTTGGAAAACAAGGCACCCACTCCCCGGCTTTTTTTTTTTTTTTGAGGAGGCAGTTGACCCACAGTAAATTTTTTACAGGTCATAGGCAGCTTAGAATTGTTCTAACAGGTAGTTTTCATTTACGGGCAAAGAAATGCAAGGAGGCTGCATTACATTTGTAGTTATAATACGTGAGAGTTGCATATACGCTGAATTTTCAAAATTTAAGCATTGCTAGCAACTTTAAAAGTAGTACCACATGCACAAGTTCTTTAGGCAGTGAACATTTGACCTGATGCTTGATTAGATGTCGCAGCTTGAAAACATGCTGTCCCAGCCTGCAGTGCTGGTGCAGTAAAATGACAGCTTTGACAGTTTATATGCAAGGAATTTTTCCACCTTCCTAAACTCATCCAGCATCGTCATGACCAGATAGAAATGCTTGTGTGGTGTGACGTTATTTGTAGCTGGCTTGCATAAACTATGTTGACCGTAACGTGCAGAGCATGGGTTCAACGTGTTGATAGTTATAAATATGCATGTGGTGGGGGTATAATCACGGTGGGAAAAGATTAAACACGGTGTGGGCTTGCCACCGTGCTCCTTCGCCATCCCGTTTTTTCGTTTCATAAGCATTTAAACTTGCCTACCCCTTGGTGGTATTGGCACGCTGAGACGTTCACCATGTGCCTCTGAGAGAATTTTAATGGAGCCATGAAGACAAAATACAAGTTTGTGTTATTCGAAAGATTTCGTGTGTTATAGTGCCCCCAACACTTGTCCGAATGCAAACGATGCTTTATTCACTGAAAAATTAATTAATTGAAACTAAAAGTTTGATTGTCCCGCTAAATCGTGCGTTTTCTTGTTCTGCAATGACATTACAGGAACCGACCGCTCTTCAGCCAATTGGGAAGCCTTGTTTTCGTTACTGAAGCTAGATAGTGCCACCGTACCGTGGCTCGCCGCTTTCTGCTTTTGTTTTGTTTTTGACCGGATTTAAACCTGGCTTGTTTTTGTTCAGGGAGAAAACAATGGTTACGTGAAACATAGTGCTCGCCCTGCAAATATGGTCACTTACGACACCGTTTTTGCGTCAATCGGCCAGTGTTGTCTGAGACAACCCCAAAGCCCCGCAGTCCTGTGCAGCTGAACCAAGCATAGTGTACGTACGCAGTACCAACAGCAGTACGCATCGGTACTCCTTTGTATACGTGTGCTTTCGTAACTTCTACTGTTCGGCCCACCATTGTTACTGCTGTAAAAAGAATGTGCCCAAAATTTAAGCGCAAATAACTCGTTCGGCAACCTTATAGGCTCTGCCTAATTCGCGTTTGCTTTGGCGCCCTCCGCCAACTGCAGAGCTGCCTGGTATGACATAGGTTTGGCTGCGGGAAATGAGCTAGTGGGTCGCATGGCATTTCACTTTGTTCCTAATGTGTTGCTTATTTGAGTGGAGTTAACGTTAAAAATGGTGTTAGTATGTTCTAGCAACGCAATTCTTTGAATGAACCGAACTTGTGTCTTCTCTTCACGGCTTCTTTAAAAGCCTTACCACGTTTCGCACCGTCTGTACCAGAGAATATGCTTGCACAGTTGAAATTTGGAGCCACAGATTTCTACCACCTACGGATATTTAATAGGCTTAGTTTAACATTATTTCAGTGTAAGGTTGGTTCTGTTCCTTTAGAGTATTTCTGAAAGCCTCGTAAGGATTGTCCTGCATGTACTTATTTTTTAGCCTGAAGGAACTGAAGGTGCCTTTTTTGCTCCTACTAAAAAACAAATTGTGTCATGTCCTGTCAGAGTGAATATTTCAAGGCGTTATACCGCATTTTTGCGGCTTGTTTACTAATTTAACTTCCATTTTTTACAGGGCCAGGTGTTTTACATGGGGGATGTACGTTGTGCGCCACCAGAAGAATTGGCTGCCTCCTGTTTCGATCCATCCTGCACGACCTGTAAGTGGAGTTCATTACGACTGTGAAATGCATGAAAATATCGATTTTGAAGGCTGAGAGAACATGAAAACATGGGAAAGCATTGTAGCATTCTTGTGGTACCTTAGCAATAATTAGACATATGAACATTGCAGAGATGGGTCAAAAAATAAAGAACAGATGAGGGTGATAAACTTCCTGATGCCTTTCTTATTTTTTTGTCGCATCAGGGCTGCGTCCTTGCTCCATGAATTAATAACGACTTTGTAGGCTTATTATTATTCATCATTATTACCCAACAGTATGAATGTTCTGTGTGCAAATATATGCAGAAACGCTTGTGTGTTTTTAGCATTCGAACTCACTTTACAGAGTGGTCAGCTCAAGTTACTCACCGCGATAGCTTTCGCAATTGCCGACAAGCATAAACCCTGAAATTGAACTTTCTGTATTCGATCGCTTTAACGCTTTCATCGTCACTGACGCACTCGTTTGTTTTCGCATTTCCCCGCCACAGTGTCACTGGCATACCGGTTCGTTTTCTGTTGTGCATTGAAAAATTCGGGCCATGGTGCAAAGTTGGCACACCTGCAATGTTTGTGCCATCTGTCGAATCATTCTAGTAGCTTGTATGCTCACAAAGTACAGAGCGAACCGCGCCCAGCTTTCGTTCTTGCCTGGGGGGCATGGTCACTCCGTGCGCTGTACATCTGTTGGGATGAGTGACCACGTAGCATGCGTGCAATTATGGGTGCAAGTGTACCATTCACCACGGTTTTCTAGGGTTGTTTCTAATTTCTGTTCCTGCGTCTGCTACAGCGTGCCAGGTTAGCCCGTGCACACCTCGTGTCAGCAACAACCTCGTGTTTCAGCAGCACATGGGGTTGTAATAATGTTGTATCCCCTTTTTATCTCTATCTGCGATCATAATTTCGGAAGGCACCAATTCTTTGCGTTATGGGGCTGCTTAAAGTGCTCCCTCTATGTGTGCCGTTACTTTCGGATGGCTGGCCGTGCGGGGCCTTCGACGCGGATAGGAGCGTGGTTCTAGATTCCGATTTTAATACGAGTTGAGCTCGAATTTGCCCTCTGAGAATTTCTCATCCGTGGAAGGGGTGCGAGTTCACCGGCATCAGATTCTGATGTTGAAACAATGGGTCATCCTCGCCGAAGTGTGCACGCAAACTGAAAATATCTGGAGAGGCGATTTCTTACCCACCCTCTTTCCTTTCGCCGCGTTACTTTCCAGACGCTATGAGACAGACAGACAGACAATGAACTTTATTGAAGGTCCTGAGAAACACCGCCGCCGTTCAGGGCGCCAGCGCTGCGGGCCGCTCCCACGTGGGGACGGGGAGGCCGAGCCTCTCCGCCGCGTCATGGGCCCTCTGGACGGCCCATAGCTGGTGTAGTAGATCGGGGCTCTCCAAGTCGGAGCACCACTCTTCCCTGTGGTATGCGTTGAGGGCCCCGAAGTGAGGGACACCGCCAGAGCATGTGATTTAAATTGCTGTGTTCGCCACAATCCGGGCAGTCCGGTTCAAAAGGGTCCGTGTAGAAGCTGAGAGTGGATAGACTAGGATAAGACCTGGTCCGCAACATTCGGAGCGTGGCTGCCTGCGGCCTCGAGAGTTTCTCGTGCGGAAAAGGAAACGTTCGCCTGCCCAGCTTATAGTGCTGAATAATCTCGTTGAACCTGAATAAAGTGTCTCTGAAGAACTCCCAACCGATCCCCGAGGAACCGTCTCCGTCCAACCCGGCGTGGTGGGTTATCGCACGCGTGGGTGTGTGCGACCTCGTTGAGGATCAGGTTAGGACCAGTGCGACCCTAGGTGAGTGGGAATCCAGGTGATGGTGTGTGAGGATATGGCCTTATTTCCTATGATTCGAGCTAGCTCGGCCGAAACGGAACCTGATGCAAAGGCATAACGGCCGTGCGGGAATCGGTGTAAATTGGATGGCGGCTGTCGACAAGTAAAGCAAGGGCCACCGAGGCCTGCTCGGCTCTAACCAGGGTGGCAGACGCTATCATAGTCCAATAAATCAGTATGCTTCCTGCCTGATATTTCGGAAACCAATCCGACACTAGGGGTGCATCATGGCCATAAACTCACAACAGTGAAAGAGTTAATACCGCTGATAAAATTATTGAAGAGCCCCCAACCCCCCAGTCACACATCTCAGGTGTGCATGTGCACCTTCTTAGCGCTCAAAGGATGAATTTATATTTGGATCTAGCAATAATTATGGAATTCACAAGGGGGGTGTGCACTTCCTTCTGGTTTATTTACCCATTTTCTGGTCGACCCATCGACAAAAGGAAATATAAAAATTGAGGAGCCAACCTAGATGTTGGTCAGTTCATGGTGATGTGCATTTCCTCAACTCTGAACATTTTGCTTTTTGACAGCAAGCACAGACAAACCACCTAGACAATGCAAGTGCTGTCTCGTAAACAAAATGCACAATAAAACTGCGGCCTTTATAGGTTCCAAAGCACGCGTAGACACAAGCAACTACTCATGATGACGACTGATCAATGCCTGTCTTCGCATGTTCTTGCAATTTTAAGTTGCCTTCTCCTCCCCACCCCCCGTATTGCTTTGTTCCCACTGTGCCGCTGCAATAATCTCATCCCTCAAATGTTCTTGCGAGGCTGTATGAATGCCCGTCATGAGGAGGCCATGAATCTAAACAGTGCTTAGTTCTGGGTTGTGTTGCCTATGTAACAGTATGGCATATTTGATGTTCGTAAGCTTATTAGTTAATTTATTTGGTTTAAATTTTGTGGCTAATTTTGCAACCTAGAAGTTGTCACCTCTCTTTCACGATACTTGGTTAGTTTTGTATTGGAACACTTCCTCGTATTTATAAGCATAACCAGCAAATATTCCAGAGACATGTATGTTTAAACCCCTTCATATGCGATCAATGCGTTTCTCATTTCAGGTTCAATTGCTGCAGTGGCTATCCCGTCCTGTGAGGGTAAAGATTAGGAGACATCTGGTGTGGTAGGCGCAAGTAGCACTTATGGATCCAATCTGAATAAAATAGTAAGGTTTGCAAGAGTCATATGTGATTTATGTTATTTTCGTCAGCTTGCTGTTACAGAAACAACTGCAGCATGAACCTGTGACTGTGGAGCTGCCTGACAGTTTCTACACGCAGCTGGCTGTTGGTTGCTGTGATTTGACAGCATGCAAAGGGCACTCAAAAGGTGGAAGCGTGTGGGACGCGTAGACGACGGAAACATAAAGGATTCTTGGGGGACGCAGAAAGTCGGTAGCGAAATTTTAATACAGGGGACACACAAGGGACGAATGCGGTCTGTGGCCTTCGAGACATACAGGGACACACAAAGGCCGTATGGTGTCTGTTGCCGTTGGGAGATAGACTGTATGCATGGAGGACGGAAACACAAAGTACACTTGGAGGACGCAGAAAGTCGGTGGCAAAATTCCAACGCAGAGGAAACACGCAGGACGCACACAGTCCATTTTCTTCGGGACGTAGACTGCCTTTTGACTGGACACAGAAATTTTCATAAGAGGCAGGGTGCCGGGACAAGCAATGAGCGTTTTTATGCACACATCCAGATTTGTATTTTACACTCAAATGTATTGGCCGCGAGGCCAACCACTGCGCTGCGATCGTTTTGACGTCACTTGTAGGATCACCGTTCCTATCTTGCTGCGTAGTTGGCTTGCAGCGCGTGACATATCGCTTAGGAAGCGCGTTCTAAAAGTATTTTCGTGTTAATGTCCTTCGTTTGAAGTTAATTCTCAGTGCGTCAAGCGCTGTTCGACCTAATGGTGACTGTATAACCGTATCAACTGTGGTAGATTATCCACAAACACCATGAGCGTGGTTGTGTATTACGCATGCGACCGAAGCGTAAGCAGCGGCTTCTTTCCCCGATCAACAATGTGGACTACCACGATCGCTGAGTTAAGTTTGTTAGATTTCCCTTGTTTGCAAGAAATGTATAAAGCAGGAAATCGTGAAGTGTTAACTGCTCGCAGAAGCACTCGCACCCGCCGTGCCTGCCCGCACAGCCGACGGTGCGGCTCTAACCGACGCAGGTCGCGGCAGCAACAACTTGTCGCCCCTTTTTAAAATCACACAAATCGTGGAAAAGAAGTTCCAGATTGGTGAAAGTGGATGTTAGTGCGATTAAAAATTCTGATAGGTAGTGGCATGCGCTGTGGTTTTCAAAGCGATGCTCAAATATCTGCCGCGATTTACTCTGACCGGCCACGGAGGTCGCTCGGTCCTGGCAGCGCCGGCCCGTTCACGCACGATACGGCGAGCGGCCGAAGGATGGCTATGCTTGCGCGCAAGAATCGGCCGAGGCCGTGCAGGTATCTTGATCGTCGATCGCTTCAACAGAAATCACCGTGCTTACAGTTCCCAGCGCGGTGAAACGTTCTGTTAGGGATGTCACTCGGAACTCTAACGGCGATGAAATATCTGCTGCGACGCCAAGCCTGAACTTCCCAACATCCGATTACGTACATCGGAAGCCGGCTGCGATCTGTTGGCGAAGGCCCTCCCGTCGCGCACGCGCGTGTTGCGTTTGGGTCCCTCTAACTTCTTTGGGGCCCCCAACGCTCGGTTCTCCTATTCTAAATATTCCCATTACCCGAAATCATTAACGACGTGTCTCGCCCCGTACGCAGCCTCGCCTTCTGTGAGCAGTCGCAAGTTTCGAAATTGATGCTTGAGAAATGCTGGTTTACTGTAAACATACAACACACGCTGCAATTATAAATTACCACGCCAAACACCTAATGCAAACTAAATATAGCCTTGTCCGAACCCGCTCGAAGGCGTTTAAAACTCGCATTCATACCGTTCATTCATTGCGGACAAGTCGCGAAAAGTAAACATCAGCCGTGCAGAGCACAACTACACTACGGCAGTGATCGTTAATCAAATACGGGCATTACTATAAAAACATCGTAGGGGAAACAGGAACTGATTAAGCCAAGCTGCAGACCATAACAATACTTTTAAGCGTGTGCTGCGAAGCAATCTGATCACCGTTCTCGCGTCATTCATTTACAAGCAATACGAGCAGTACTCGCGGTGAGATCATAAGTGAGCGACGCGTTTCCGTCACCGTTACAAGGTGTTTGCTTGCATACACAAGTCCGGCACAAGTATTTCAAAATGAATTTACAGCGTACTTTTCGGTATCAGTTGCATCGTCCTTGGCGTTAGCTGGCTGCGTATGTAAGAGCTGTGGGTCGCGATGGTAGCAAACGCGGCGGTATCGCCGGGGAACAAGCGAGTCGCTGATTGCTTGCCCGAATTATTTGGTTTACAGACAACTTTTTTGGTAATTTGCATCAAATCCTCAAGGAGCGGTCGAGATGGTGACCGCAACAAAAATCTGCTCCGTCTGCTCCTTAGTTTCTACCTTAGTCTCTTGAATGGCGATTAGGTCAAGGTCATGTTCCAGGAAGAGCTTACTTAGCTGTCACTGCCTCCTTCTGGCCGCCAAACCACGGACGTTTATCGTACCTATTCCCACGGCTTTTTTATCCATTTATTGCTCGATTGGTGACACAGACTAGGAGCAGAAATTTTGCTGGTTCTCTCCATACGCCATTTGGAACCCACTACACCTACCTACACCCAACCCACAACCACACACCACACACACACACACACACCACACACACACGCCCCCAAAACCAAAATTGGCCGCGTATCTGCTCCTTCATTGCAAATGTCGTCAAAAGACGATAGTCTTTATGGACTTTTGCCAAGTAAAGGCCTCCCTTCGCTTTATCGCTCACCTCTCATGTTGTTCTTCTTGCGTCGCGCTCCTCCCAAGGTAAATACACCAAAGGTTTGCCTAAATCATTTTAAATTTCCCGCGTTCCACTGCTCCAAACCGGGTGTCTCGATGCCAACGCTGCCGTACGGCGAAGACGCGCGTGGATCAAGGGGCCCTCCTTAAACGTTTATAAAAACTCCCACCTCCCCTCGCGGGAACCCCTGTGTAGATGCGACGCATAGGCGGAGCGGCGAAGGGAACGCGTTTTATAGCGCGCATAACGTTGAGGGGACTGCGTAAGCTGGTCCCAGTCGATGACGACTTTGGCGTACTTGTAAAGCGGCGTGGACTCTAGGTGTTTGAGCCGGAGAACGGCACACCGGTTATATGCGCAGCGCGCCCGAAGGAGAGGAAACCGCGGAAGAGAGAGTACTGCACATGCGCCGGCCCCAGTGCGTCTGCCGCGGCTATGACGCAACGTGCCGCGGCTATGACGCAACACAATCCAACACAATCCACTTTAATCCAATCCAATCCAAATCCAATCCAACCGAATCCAAGCCAAGCCAAGCCAATCCAATCCAATCCAATCAAATTAAATCAAATCAAATCCAATCCAAAGCCCCTCGCGAGAGAGTGTTCGTTATCGGAGAGGAGAGGGGCTGAGCGGCGGAGAGCGGCGGAGAGCGCAGCTCGCGCGGCGAGGAGAAATGGCAGAGGGGTGGACAACGCCGACAACAACGACGACGACGCCGGAGGGACAAGGCGAGTGAATCAGATGCTCTGCATCTAAAACCGCGTTTCCCTACTCCACGTGCGCTGCAAGAAGAACGTCAAACCTATCTAGTGGAACCTTTCGTAACTGTTGCCGGTTGATTTCTTAAAATGGCGCCAGAAGCTATAGTGGCGCGGGCGACAGCTGGCGACGGCGGGGTGAATTTTTTTTCTGTAATTGATGAAGTATATAATTTCGCAAAAGTCAAGCATCTATGATTTTTTATAAAGGAACACTGCAAATATTACTTCTGTACTAATTTGTTGTCTTATATTTGCTTAGTGTCTTGTTCTTCTTCAACAATGTTGACAAGTATGAACATTACGCCGGACTTAGACGGGTAGATTTAGCTGTGACTATATAAGACTATTGCGCAGGCATTGTTTTACTTTGGCCGGTGGCTGAATCGAGTCACAGACAGACAGACGGGACGGGCGGACGGACAGACAGACAGACAGACAGACATACAGACAGACCAAATGTTTGGGTTGAAGGAGCCCAAGAAAGACTATCGTCTTTAAAAAAATTCCCGTCTTCCCGCGAGGGGGACTCGAGTAAATGCGTCACATAGGGGGTGGGTGTATTGCGTTAACATTTAGTGTTTGGTGATGTGGGAACGGCGCGCAGAAAAGGAGGAGAAAGGTAGTTCGGGGCACGCACAGCGTTTGCGCGCTGGAACGACACGAGGGAAAGAGGCAGTGCGTGCCTGGCTTCGAGGAGATCGGACGTCTGAGGACGGGTTCGGTTCTGACCTGACTAAAGGTGTGGTTTCTGGGGACTCGGTGTCTTTCTT
>JABSTR010000616.1:0-29579 GCA_013339765.2 Haemaphysalis longicornis | reverse complement strand
AATGCTATTCAAGGGTCTACACGCGCCCGTTTGAGTCGGCTGTCAGCTGAATTCCCAGTATGCGTGAAGGTCGCTATATACGTCAACGCCGCAGATAACGCCAGACCATTGTTCAAACACACGTCGGAGCCTTCCTCTCGATTGAGTGCGGGTCACTTCACGCAGGTCAGGGGCATCGATGGAGGAAACGCGACCGAATTTATGTAATCTTCCTATGAGCGATGTCAGCTGGTGAGTCGCTCTTAATGCCGCCATTCCGTCGCACCGTCGTACAGCAGCAGTCATAGCCGTGACATGTGCCCCTCCCAATTGTGTCAGTGACGTGGTTCCCAGCATGCATGGGGGAAATGTCAACTGTCAAAGGAAAAGAAAGACGGCCGCCATCTTTCCGTCGGGCGCTGTCATGACATAACGCATCCGTGCACCGCCGAAGTCTCGACCACGACGTGTGTCAACGGCAGTTACTTTACTGGGATGGTGTGGACCAGCTCGTGTACGCTTTCCAATGTTCGGGCGTGATAAGACTCCCACCTTGTCAGCAGGAATGAAATGATCCATGCTCACAGCGAAGGCGAGTTTTGGGAAAACCCGAGTCGGCATATTCATGTCATCGTACGTTCTATAACGTGTGGGTACGAGCGAGTTGTTAATCCATTATAACACCGTTAAGCGAAGTAAAGATAACACAGGACAAGGGAGACAAAGACGAGCGGTACTTACAACTGAATTTTAATAACAACCATGGGACATATAAATAGAAAAGAAGCAAAACACGCTCAAATGACTACGAAGTTTATCCTGTCACTGCACAGCCCCCCACGCACCCGTCAAGCACGCACGTGTGGTAAATGCTTATCCAAGAATGCCAGCTCTTTCTAGCTCAACCCGCCGCGGTGGCTTAGTGGCTAAGGCGTTGCGCTTGCTGAGTACGAGGACGCGGGTTCGATTCCCGGCCGCGTCGGCCGCTTTTCTGATGGAGGCGAAAAGCGAAAACGCCAGTGTGTACAAGATTTCGGAGCACGTTAAAGATCCACAGATGGTCAAAATTAATCCGGAGCCCTCCACTACGGTGCGCCTCATCACCTGCGTACGTCGGCGCGTTAAACCCTACAATCAATCAATCAATCAATCAATCAATCAATCAATCAATCAATCAATCAATCAATCAATCAATCAATCAATCAATCAATCAATCAATCAATCAATCAATCAATCAATCAAATCTTTCTAGTTCAAAGACATGAACGTCGTACTGACAAAGATCACCTATCCGCTGCATTTCCGCGGCCTCAACAATCTCTCGCGTTCGCTGATCAGCGTCTCGAAAAATGACGTAGCACGCATCGTACACAGGCTCGCACTTGTCGCGCTTTTGGCAATGAATACCCCAGTTGCTATCTTTGCCTTTCCGTACCTTGTTGCAATGTTCCCTTAGGCGAGTGTTGAGGCACCGTCCAGTCTGCCCAACGTATGCTTTTTTTGCAACTAAGCGGCAACTTGTAGACCACCCCTTCCGTGCAGCGCACGTACTAGTTTTGGTAATTAACGAGGCATTTGTTTTTTCCTTTCCTGACACACGTTTGGCTCCTGAGCCTGGATAGTTTATCAAGTGCCGACATGACAACTTTCACGCCAGCCCTTCCACCAATCTTTTTAGGTTTTTCGAGACGTGAATCAGCGCACGCAAAATATTGTCGAGGCGTCCATATCTTTGAGGCGTCCATATCTTTGAGATAGAAAGAGCGGGCCTTCTTGGATAAGCATTTATCACACGTGCGTGCTCTACGGGTGCGGGGCCGAACAGTGCAGTGACGTGATAAACTTCGTAGTCATTTGAGGGTGTTGTGCTTCTTTCTATTTATATGTCCCGTGGTTGTTATTAAAATTTAGTTGCAAGTAGCGCTGGTCCTTGTCTCCCTTGTCCTGTTTTTTTTTACTGCGCCTAATGGAGTTATAATCTTAAGTTCAATACGTTAAATGCTTAACGTGGACTAAGCGAAGAAACCCATTTGTCGGTCTGTAAGGCTTGATATGTCAGGTTCATCGCATACGAAAATGCGATTAATGCGAAAGCTGTAGGGCGTCCATATTTTCACGTACGAAAGCTTATAGTGTGCTTAAAACATGTCTTATGTGTGTATTTATAGGGACTCTGCAACACATTTTGACAAACGCTTTCACTCTTTTTCCGGTTTGGAAGCATTGCGGAAGCTATAGTTATCGCCCAGCACGGAGCGGCACTGCGTGATTTGTCGTCGCAGCAGCTTTGCCTTCGTTTCTGCTTTGCTTTTGTGACTTTTAAATGCAGAGCATTTCTTTAACTCACGATGTCACCCGGCGTTGGCGTGCCTCGTTGTCCGCAACAGCCGTTCCAGGTGCGCCCTCTCCCCCACTCCTCCTCGCCTGCTCTCCGCTGCTCCTCGCGCTTCGCACTTGATCTCACCCCCACTGCTCTCTGCGCATGCGCCGCGTTGCTATGACAACGGAGGCGCGTCGCCTGCGTCGTCTGCGTCCTCTCCGCCGCGGCTGCGCTCCGCGGCGCCGAAGTCGCGGCCTCGTCCGCAACAGCCGTTCCAGGTGCGCCCTCTCCCCCACTCCTCCTCGCCTGCTCTCCGCTGCTCCTCGCGTGTTCTCTGCGTGCTCGGATCGCGTTCAGCAACAGGTGGGGCCGCATGCGTCGTAGTTTGGCGCGGGAGCAACAACAGTTGTGGCGTGATCGTGACGTAGTCGTGACGTGGTCGTGCCGTGATGGGGCGGTTCTCGGCGTTCGCTCTCGCTGTCAATTTCTTTCGAACCAGATAATAAATGATGTCACGTGACCACTTAATTACGACTCCTCATTAATTACAATAATAATTATAACAACAATAACAACCAACAGCAACAACTGCAACAACATTAACGTAACCCAACCTACTTAACGTCGTGCGCCCCTCGAAAATGCTCTGCATTTGACCGTGCCCCTCGCGAGGGGGATGTTTCATAAAATTTATCATGCACACCGAACTCGGTTGCAGTGTCTTCAAAAGTATATTAGTGTGAAAAGATTACTTAACTCAGTAGGTCAAAGCTTTGGCGTCGTCGGTGTCAGTAGGTGGCACACAAAATTACCAAAGACTCAAAGCAACGAAACGATGAAAGAATGCCCGGATTACGCCAGATTTCTTAGGGGAGTTTGTGAAAACAAAGTTGAGAAAATTCGTTACTTTTCGCTCTGCGACGGAATCTAACCCTGTCTTCTGTCATTGCAGAATCTGCGTGCCTAAAAAGACGGGTCATATCCTCGGTGTACATGGTGACACTCTCGTTCTGGCGCTGATTTCTTGCTTGAAGGGCAGCTTCAGCCTTTTTTTTTGCGGTCGCTGCTAGTGAAAGTCGCTAGTACGCGCTGACGAAACTCCTCCCACGAAGAAAATGTGCATTCATGGTTCTCGAACCATGTTCACGCACCTTCCTCAAGTCTGCACGTGAGACTACTGCGCATTTCCAGCACCACCACAGCTCTTTCTTTTCTTTATGGCGCGGAAAATTTGCATTTATAATAAAATACAAAATTTAGCAGTCATGCAAGCAAACACACATCATTGCAGCTAAGGAAAAGGCCGAGTAATATTTTTTCGCTTGAGTAGAGGGCCTACTTGTTGGCGTCGTCGATTGTCATGCGCCTTGTATGAAGAGAAGAGATAGGCACAGCAGTGTCCAACTTTATGAGGCAAGGCACATCCCTGTGCAGGCGCCGACATCACGCGTAGCGCCAACCCCTCGCCCGTAAATCCCAGGGAACATTCGCACCTAACAGTACACATCAACGCTTTTCCTGGCCCTTGACCATGAGGTATCGCGGAAGTCCATTTATTTAGCCGTTTGTGTGTTGTTTCCACGGAGCAAGAAATACTTCTTTCTCCGTGGTTGTTTCCTATAAAGTGGTGTTTTCTCCTCTTGAACTGTCTCAAGGCATGCCACGTATTTATCGGTACATGTTCCTGCTGCTCTTCAAAATTCCAATGTGCGAACCCAAGTGGACATTCTGCGCCTGGCAGCCATAAATTCCACTCCTAATGCGGTTCCCGTATGCTTGCTGAAAGATTCCAGCACATCGATCTCTCTATTAACGTGTAACACGTGGCGTGGTGTCACGCGCTAACTCGTTCGCTTTCTGCGAAATATATGAGTATAATGGGGCCGTTTGCGTCCACAACCGTAGTAAGCATTCCGTAGAAATACGGCACCACACACAAAAATAAAGAAAGAATCCACTGGAAAGAGCGCTAATGAAGCTCTGCTTTGCGTTTGTCCGCAACATCTAAAATGCCCCACATTTAAGGCGCCGCATCTCGACCTCGGCCTCACGGGAAAAACCCCGTAGGGGACAAAAAAAAAAAAAGCTTTCGCGTCGGCCTTTTCATCTTAAACGTGCGTGCGCGACGATGACGTCTCCAGCAGGGTAACCTGCACCGGGCACGTGGAAGCGTTGCCGTCCTGCTTTCGAATTTCCTGTTCTTTGCTTTCAACACTCTTAAACCCCGGCAGCCCCCGTTAATCGACTACGGTAGGCCGAGTGCGTGAAACGCTCGTCATTTCACGCGGATACAAACTGCCCGGGAATGACGCACGCCGTCGAAGCTCCGAGAAGCCAGTATCAAAACCTCAATCCATGTGACGGCCTCTTGAATAGATGAGTAACAGTCCGGGATGCTAGCGCCTACACTTTTTCTACCGAAATGAAAATTAGGAGGCGATCTTATCCAGCTTCCCTCCAGGTGTACAAACATGCCTGTTTTGGTTCGTTTATATACTGTTCTTTCTCTTTAACGACTCAGCATACACTCGTCCTTATAAAACGTCATAGAATAACATCTTGGCGTATGTCCTGTTGGTGGTTGTGAGACACTTTGAAGGGATCAGTGCCTTGGTGTGCCCTATTAGTGTATTGAACCAATTGATTGACTGATTGATTGGTTGGTTGGCTGGATGGTTGATTGATTGATTGATTTCATTTCATTTGACTTGATTCCATTTTATTTCATTGATTGATTAATTGAATGACTGATTGAATATTTGATTGATTGAGAGGGGGAAATGATTTATAGCTGGGTTTAGCTGCAACCTAAAACGCAGCTGGCTACTCCAAACAAGCGCCTCTGCACCAAATGCAAATGCCATCAGCGTAGATGGTTACGTTCAGCTGCGGGGAACGCAAAGCTGGCAACTTCGCCATTACAACATTAAACAACAGTGGACTGAGCACGCTTCTCTGAGGAACCCCTACTTCCACTGCATGATGTTGGCTGTCTCCTTGGCTGGTGCACATATATACTCTTCTGTTCTTCAAGAAAATCTTGATCCATCGAAGAATTTTGCAACGAATTTCTATTTCGACAGGGCCTTCAAAAATGTGGAAATGACTTGCGGTGTTCAATGCTTGACCATTTTCCAACAAGAAAATGGCTGCTGCTTAGCTCAGCTAACGTGGTATGAAAAGCGAAAGCTGTGGTTTATCCTGATAAGTGTTGGTTTCACTTGTTGAACCTTTCATTTGTATACATGTAATTATTATACTTAGGTATACGCTCATTGTTAAGCCAGGTATGACGGCTATGCCTAGGTCATGGGCTAGACATGATTGTGATTACGCTTGGGTATACTCGGTTACAACTTAAGAACGACCACACCTCATGTAGTGTACCACTCCGCCGAAGCGCCGGACCCGTGACGTCAATGCGCGCGCGTTTTGAAAGAGGATCGCGGTAAATGCGTGACACCATCTGCTTTTCTTACCGAGTTTGTTTGTCGTCACTGCAGTAATTTATAGGCAGATTAAGTCCGAAAAGTCTTGTAAACAACTCGTGTCCGGTGTGGTTATTGTGTGCGTGTGCTGGCGGTGATTGCTATGGGTTTTTTATCTTGCGTCTATCATTTTAGAACTGATCGATTGTCCACACCTCACCCGACCAGTTCGTGGACGGCGCTAGATTTAGTAATTATGACATACGAATGAACAAACAAGTTTTAATATAGCGCGTAAAACAGCGAGTGCGTCCTTAATTTATATAAGATTCACCATGTTACAAAGATCGATGCAGTTATACGTACGTGAAGTACTCGATGTGCTGAAGCATTAATTTCGCGAGGTACGCAACATTATGCGCATTCGACGACGACGGGGAGAACAATTTTAGATTTTCAAATTATGCTGAGGGGTGACAACAATATCATCAAACACTCTTGTGTTTAGTAATGTGTGCGCAAATGTCACGGCCATCGGAGGAGCACATAGGTACCGCGCTGTGTGTAAAAAGAAAAACAACGACAGAATTGCTCCTTTCACATCACCGTGAACAATAACTTCGTTTTTGCTTCGTTATTACGCGTAAGTTTATTACTTTCTATTCCTAGTTATTGCTCCTTACATGTGCATTGCCTAAGCACTGTCGTCGCTTCTACGACTGTCCTTAATATCGCGCTGTTACGCGTTTTTTACGCAATCTTGGCGAGAAAGCCTGCAGTTTACACGAAGCGACCATGGAATGTCTGCACGTGAAAATCGTGCTTCAGGGCGCTGCACATTTTTGGGAAATAGCGCTTTTAAGCTTAGTTCTGCTTAAGTCTCAACGCAATGCAATTCTGATCGAATATACGCGGGCGTTCCCAAATGAATGGTAAATTCTCCATGTGCTCTTTCGCAGCTGCCATGGCAATTGCGATTTTGAGAACACCAATGCAGGTTATAACAGGCTATTTCACTTCTTTCAGATTGTTATACGCCCTAACACACGGCATTTGGGAGTGTCATTTTACGATACTGGGGAAAATGCCTGTATTTGGAAAATTTTTTGGAGTTATAGTCACAGCTGACCTTTTATGCTCATTGCTTGAATTTACATCGGCTGGAGCATGCTAAAAAAATCGTGGTCCAAACAGCAAAAACGTTCGCTTTTCTCTTAATTATACGTGGGAGTGAATTATTCACACTTATAATTTGGCTAGAGAACTGCCACTTATAAACAGCATTTGTTTTAAGGACGATAGTCTTTCTTGGGCTACTTAAACCTAGAAATTTTGGTCTGTCTGATACCTGTCTGTCTGTCTGTCTGTCTGTGACTCGAATCAGCTCCGGGCAAAGCAAAGTAGATACTGCGCAATAGTCTTACATAATCACAGCCGAAGGTAAACGACTAAGCCCGGTTTATACGTTCATACTTGTCCACTTTGCTGAACAAGAACAAGACATTACGCAAATATAATACACGAAATTAATACACAAGGGATATTCACAGCGTTCCTTTATTAAAAAATTCCCCGCATTTCCCCGAGGGGAGAATGTGAAGTGCGAATGCACGGTTGTCGGCAAGCTTGCGGCGCTTGCGCTCGGCCCCGCAGCCCACCGCCTCGCCGCCTTCTCTTCCATCTCTTCCATCGGGTTTGTAGTATCACGTGTACACCACGCAGTTATCAAGCCGCTATAACGCCGCGAGTCGCCAACGCACGCCGCTGACGACGTAGTTTGAATGCGTTAAAGATATAAGGCGCGTCACTAAAACTGATATCACCGTCGCGTCCGTGGCTTGATCGGTAGAGCGTCGCGCTGCGGCCGCAAAGTCCTCGGATCGAAACCTAGCGCCGGATGCTGTTCTTTTTTAAATATAAGGAGCACTGGGACGCCGCCGCCGCCACCGCCGACGCCGCCGCCGCCGCCGGCGGTGGATGGTTTGGGGTCGCTTATAAAGTGCATTCGCACTTAAAAAGCAAATGATATTCTATATCTACTGCAGAAAACCGCCGCCTGCTGTTCCCGCGCCACTTCCAGGCGACATATGATAAATCACGCGACAACAGCAACGAAAGATGATTATGATGATGTCCTCAAAGATTTTGGCACGCACACACACGGGGGGATTGGCCAGGGCTAAATCGGCTGTTCCACTAGGTAGGTTGCACGTTCTGCTTGGAACGCACGTGGAGCACGGCACGCGGTTCTATAAACCTTGAAGTCGGTCGCCTCGATTCACACTGCAGCGCATGGCATCGAGGAACGCGGCCTGTAGCAGTAGAACGCGGTAAATTCAATCGCCTTGAGCAAACTTTGGTGTGTTTACCTTGGGATGAGCGCGATGGTACAGGAACAGCATGAGAGGTGAGCGGGAAAGCAAAACGGGGCATTTCCTTGGCAAATGTCTGCAAACACTATCGTCTTTTGACGACATTTGCAACGAAAGGAGCAGATACGCGGCGAATTTGTTTTTATTCCCTTTTGCGCTGAAATGTTTATGAATGAAAAGTTGTAGTGTCTTCTATGCAAATTCAAGTGCCAAAACAAGGGCATGATGCAGACAGTCTCACTGGCAGGCATACTCATGGATACGAGCTTGAGGTACCAATTTACAAATATGAAAGGTTATTAGAACCCAGAAACATTAGCAGGCGCTCCTCCCTCCCCCCCCCCCCCCCCCAAAATGGGCTAAAACGTGTTGTGTGGTTTTGACATGGAGCTTCACTGAAACGACAGAATGCAGAGTGCGACAGGTGATTCCCTGCAGGCCTTCCGTCTGGATTTACCACTAGGGCACTACCACAGGTGTATGAAGACATTCACAGTGCCCGTACGCAGTTTTGTTCAATGTTTCCTCCACATTATCACAATAACGCACTGCTAAGAACCTCGATATCTCACATTTCTCTCTGAAGTATGCTTTACAGCCCAGATGTTGAAACAGCTGCTTACACGTCTATTCAGCTGCTTATTTATATACGTGAGGCACTTTCGACAAACTTGACACTCAGTCTTCTTTATCATCATTTAAAACAAAGTTGCATTCAATGACCTCCCCATGCCCGTAATATGCAGTCACATTTTATCGTGTCTTACAATGAGCCTGAGATTATTATACATGCATTCGTTATAAGCAGTGTACTCTACATGCACAAAACTCACCAACGGCTGCTTTTTTGATACCATTCAACACGACACCAAGCCAGGGATGTGTTGCAAAATTGCAACTGCACCGTAAATTGTAATTTTTAATTACATATTACATACATTGAATTACACTGCAAGCTTTGACTTGAAATCACATACAAGCACACCTGTAGTGAGAGGAAAAAGTACACATCCTCAGTGAAAACAAAACATCCCATACGTGGCGCTGCCATGAGAAGTCCATTCAAGCACATAAGTAGCATATGATGCCACTTAGAACACTGCAGTGATTTCCCTTATACCTTACTTCCAAATGCTGCCGGTGCAAAGGGGCTTAGTGAGATGGTTATACAAGTCGTTTTTTGCCTCAGCACCTCGGCAACTCTTCATTGCCAGCAGTTTCAAATGAAATAAAATCACCAAACAACGAGAAATATGGTTGCAGGTCACGTAATGCTGCAAGACAATTTCAAGCTTATGCGCAGAAGGTTCCTACTCATCAGGCACAAAACGCCACAAATTAGACGTAAAGAGAACAAAACGACATGAGCACATTTTGTACAGCAGCCTAGTTATCGTAGCAGCCATTTAAAAAAAATTCTGTACTGCCGCGAGGCACAGTCCTCAGTCCTTCGTGAAGCTTGTCGCTGAACAGGCAGTCCAGGAGTAACTTAAACTGACAGCCTTGACAGCCTGGTGTGTATTCAGCTTATCTTGTGCATTGTTGCAACATGTTGGCATGTTTCCAAGTTCCAAGGGTAGAAGAGTGTATTGTGGAAAGGCAGGGCACACATGGTAGCAACGTCAAAAATTTGTTGGTTGGACAGTAAGTTAGCCTGCTAAATGTAGTCGTGCGGGCAGAACAGCCATTCTTATAGAAAAAGAGACTTCCTTAAAATTGTTGACTGCAAGCTTGGGCAGATGGTGGTTTCTCCCTGGTCGATGCAAAAATGAGCGGGAAGTTTTTCTGTTTCCTTTGCGTGCATTCCCCCGACAAGGCGCAAGCTCGTACTGACCTGTTTGCTTCCCCACAAACAGTACCACGTAATGTACCGGGAAATGTATTTCTTCTTTGTGAGGGGATATTAACTGCGTAAAGTGTCAGTGACAAGGGAGAGCAGAGCCAGACACTCTCAGCTTGTACGTTAATGTTCGTTTTGTGGGACAGTGATAGAATCCATGTGGACCCGGGACGTCAGTGGGGTGCTGGGGTGCGCCCCGCAACACATGGCGGCATGGCACGTCTCAAGCTCACCTGGACCGCTTCTGCGTTACCAGGGACTTCTTGCAGTGGGTGGTTAGATACGGTGTCGCACGTCTTTTCTGACCATGGACTAGTGTCTTTCTCCATATTAATCAGCTTGGCTCGTGTGAAAGAAAGACCAGCAATCGCCGGATAACGAATCCTGACCCTGTTCACAAACCTCAACTCGTTGAAAAGGTAAACAAGACCATTGGAAACCTTGAAAACCAACACTGCAGATGTGGCCGCATGAAAATATTTTAAGGAAAGATTTGAGCGTGAGGCCACAGATAGGTAGGCGAAGGCAGCCGAGCATAAAGTTACAGAGGCGTCGCCTCAATAATACAAGATTTCCTTTTCAATAATGCAAGATTGTGTCACCATCCCCTTAGTTTTATGTTTCATGTTCCTCCAGCCCTACATTGTTGACCAGCCATGTAAACAACCTTGGTATTGTTCCAGAAAAGAAGTGAATTCTGCTGCATAAAGCAAACATAGTGGGAGGATACACAGGTGGCAAGCTCGCTGTAGGCCAGACCGCTATTTCAACATTTTGTGGGCTCTAAAAGAGCCGTTTGGAGCTTCGGAGCTGAAGACTGCAGCATGGTAAGCCTCCCTCCATTTGCTCGATGCCGGAGAGGTCGTCATCTGCACTCTCACAGCTGTCGTCGTCTTCCTCCCCAAGGCTGATGATGATTGGCTCCAACATAGTCACTGAACCCACGCGCCTCTCGGCACTTGTCCTCAATGCCAATGACGGTGCTCAACAGCCTTGGCACAGTTGCTTGGAGAAACATTCTCAGCTGCTGTGATGAGGAGCTTCCGCACACTCTCAATCTTGAAGTCAGTGTTCAGCCTAGCAACTTCACATTTCATCTGCGCCCAGATCAGCTCGATGGGGTTAAACTCGCAGTGGTATGGTGGCAACCTCAGAAACGACGCACCCAGCCTTTCCTCTGCCGTGACATCAACTTCTGAACTTCACAACTGCTCTTTCACTGGCGCCACCAGTTCAAGAAGCTGCTTCTTTGTCATCGTTGCATCACACGGGATACCTTTTGATGTCAGCCAGGCTAGTATGTCAGGCTTTGCGTGAGGACATGGTCGGGACAGTCTCCAGCCCCTGGAGCGGTAGGACGCGCTGCCCATGACGACAACACTACCCTGGGGCAGCTTAGGGAGAACAGAGTCAAACCAAGCCTCGAAATGCTCGCCGTCCATTTCCTCGTGATAGTCTCCCGACTTCGTTCCTTTGAAGACGGACAGACAGCCCGTCAACAAAGCCGTCCTCGTTGCCGATGTGGGTGACTATCAGCCGCGCTCCTCTTCCGGATGGCTGTTTGAGCCCAGTCGTCAAACCACGCAGGAAAGCGTCCTCAGACGTTTTCACTGTCTCGTCCCTCCAAGCCTTCGTCACGGTGTGGCCAGCGTTTACCCAAGTTTCGTCTGTGTAGAACACCTTGCGGTGCTGCTGCCTGTACTCAGCGATCTGACGAAGGTACCTCTGCCGCCAAATCAGCACGTCCTGACGCTCGATCATCATCGAGTTTCGTTCGCGTTTCTCGAAGACGAAGCCGATGTCACTCAGGAGGCGGCGGATGGTCCACGTTCGAAGGCTGGGGAGATGCTCACTCCTCCGAAATTCTTCCGCAATCTTCTGTGCAGTAGGAGGCTCGTTGCGCCGGAAGAGATCGTGCACAATGTTTCTCAGCGCGCACAAAGTGAAGCCGTCATACATCGCAGTGCGGCGTCTGCGGTTCTCGCTTCCGGGCCTTTTCCGCGAAGGTGTTGTCAGCTTCCCGCCCGTCGCCTTCGCTTTGGATTTGATGTCCAAAATCTTCCGGAAACTGACACCGGTGTACTCACTTGTCGTGCGGCAAGTTTCTTTCACGCCAACGTGCTGGTGCTCCTCTCGCAGCTTCATGTACGTAGACGTTCAAAACTGTCTGCTGAACGTGGCGACAAAGAACAATGCCGCTGCAGTTCTTCCTGCACAGATGCTTCGGCGTTGATGGGCTCTGAGGGGAGGTGAACTCGCCCCAGACCGCAAACGCGACGAAGAATCTGGAGTCGAAGAAACAGTAACAAGTGCGGGCTGCAGGTGTACTGCGTAGTCATGCTCCGCCAAAAAATCGACCTCGTACGAGACGTCCATGTTGGAGAATGAGATGGTGTAAAATGTGGGGACAAAAATACAATGCGTAAGCAAAGAGGCCACTATACGCTAACACATCGTGATTTCAAAGCTAGTGAATAATGCATACGTGTGTAAAATACAACACGTAAGCCATAAAAAGTAAACTGAACTTTGTTATTTTTTTCTTAATAATGTTCTGTTTTGTCATTTTTCACCGGGTTTTGACTGGGAATGGCATTTTTTTTATAATATTTTTACATTTTGATACACGGTAGTTGTGGGTAATGTATCTCACATTGAAATTTTAAAATCCCAAGAACATTAAGTTTACTTGTTTTGTTTTGGGGGGTTCTTTTATTTTGTGCTTCCAAAACATTCGCAGTAACGCACTCTTTGCGCCGAGCGGAGGAACAGCCGGTTGCGGTGATGAGGCGCGAGGTGCCGTTCTTAAGTTGTAACCAGGTTATAAGTAGGGTCGCAACAAAAAAAAAAAACAAGATAGTGTCAGTCCCTTTGGTAACCGGTAAGTGTTCCCTTGGCGAACTTAATTTTAAAATTCCCTTCCCATACCCCCACCGAAAAAAAGCTCTGGCTACTGCCATGCGCCTTGCAAGTGTGCAACGTCGTGCGGCGTCATGCAACGTCGCTTTCCGCGAGCCGCCCACCGAAAAGCCAGTGTTCGCGTTATGCACAGACAAATACTGCCACCCTGCTGCAGTTTTGCATCTTGGCAGCCCCGCGGGCCGCGAAACTGCCACCATACGCTTCTTATATGCGGTCTCCTTGGTCCCAGCCACTAAACACTAGCAGGTGCGCCAGTACGCCTCAACCGAACCCGCACCAGTCGCCTTCCTCCCACCCGTTCCTTTCCTGAGCTGTGAGAGGCACTGTTGACCAGCTGTAAACCTGAGGACCAGACTCTCCTGGCGACACGGGCCAAGGTAGCTAGGGCAACGCAATTGGATTCCCGGACTAGGGTTCCGCTGTCACATTTGAGCTCATTAAAAAAAAACGTTCTCTCTCTCTCTCTCTCTCTCTCGGCCCCTTGTGACCCGAATGGGAAGACGCAATTGCTGGAAGGGCCATCCGCCAGCCCTGCCACCACACCTGCGTTCCCGCATCACTTCCTTGGAGGACTGGTTGAACCCGGGTCCTGGCGTGGATGTCAAGTCGAAGCAAGAACTCCTAAGCGGCCCACTTCGTGTTAGTGAGGACTTCTGGGAGTTCTACGGACCAGCCGTCTCCTAATGAAGAGACTGTGGCACGACGGCCCGGACTAGGGCTGTTTAGAGAATAAAGTTTCTCACTCTCTCTC
Organism: Haemaphysalis longicornis; assembly: GCA_013339765.2. NCBI lineage: Eukaryota > Metazoa > Arthropoda > Arachnida > Ixodida > Ixodidae > Haemaphysalis > Haemaphysalis longicornis. The sequence continues at coordinate 15,967 of JABSTR010000616.1, read as the reverse complement.
TCTCTCTCTCTCTCTCATGCCATGGTGGCAGTGGGTTCCAGCAGAACTCACAGGAAATTCCTCGACATCCCACCTCGAAGGCCGCACAGCGCTTGCGGTAGCACTTAACCCCCGCCCCGGTCGTCAGCGCCGCCCCCCACCGTCTCGCAGCTTCATTCTTTCTCGTGCACTGATGCGTACTCCCGCCCCCCTTTCCCCTTCCTGCTACGCCCCCTATCCCCCCCTCCCACTGACTCTCCTTTCTCTTGTGCACGCTTTGTGCTGCACTGGGTTCCAGGTTGGGCACGCAGGCCAAACTTGCGGCTCTGAGCAGGGTTGACTATACCGTCAACTCCTGCTCTAGCGCTTGCGCGTCCTAGTCTACAATAGACATTTCCGCTGGTTAAACGGTCATCCCAGCCTTGTCGCCTCCCCCCTGGAGGTCCCCCCCCCCCCCCCCCCCTGGAGGTCCTGAGGGGCCCCAGCCAGTGGGACCGCTCCGTAATTAATTAAGCGGAAATGATGCCTGAGATTCTCCGTTGGAATCGTTTGCTGTACAACACGTACTCGAACCTTTTCCCCGCCTTCTTCAACTGTCTCCTCGTGTCCGCGATGTGTAACACGAACAGGATGGGGGAGAGAGCACTAGGGAAACCCGGCGGGGTTCAAGAAAAAAAAACAGTTGTAAACACGCTATACAAGATGAGAGACAAGGCGCAAGGACAGTCGCTGGACGTGCAACAAACTTTTATTGAAAGAACTCCCATAAATAATTTTTCACCCAAAATGACGCAGGCGCAGATGTGTCACCCCTTCAAAAACCCGAGATCGCCACAGAAACCTCTCTCGAACATTTGCCACCTTAGGCTGCTTATCGCTTCATCAGCGGGCACTGAAGGCTCACTGATGCATTCCCCCTTTCTTGATCGTTCTTCGTTCGTTCTTCAATGTACCTCGCCGCGCAATGGACTCACTTTCCAAATCCGGAGTGCACTTGCGTTCACGAACGTGCTGCACCAAGTGACTTCCTACTCCATTAATAAGACTCGTATCGAAAAGAATCGAATAAACAACCCCTCAGCGCATTAAGCGAATTCGGTGCGGTGCTGCGTGTGACACGCACCTTCCTCGAGCTCCTCCTTGTCAATGAAGGCCCACAAGCCTGACCTGGGGGCTGAGAGTACCAAACGTGCCCTAGTGCTACCCTTTTTTAGGTTGTGTGACAGCATGGTTACGGCATTCGCACGGTTTGTTTTCCCAGTCTCTCGAGATATTCGGGCGTTCTTGGGGTTCTGAGGGTTTGCTTTAACTTTTATACAGCGTAGGCCCCGCACAGACGGCCACAGCCAGGGTATCCTGGACTGAGGATCCCCTTCACCGGCGTGTGCCCTAACAGCAGCACCTGTTGTGGAATGAAGATTTTTATTCATTCATTCATTCTGCACTGCTTGCAAAAGCTGGGTGGGAAACCCGGCAGCTATCAGGCGCTCCACCTGTTGGCCGAAGCTCCGCTGGGCAGAGTCAACTGGCGGGGTCCTGGCAGATATATATCTGGCAAGGTTGGCCCCTCCTCCATCCTTTATCAAAGTCGGTTATACGGGCGGATATGGCCACTCCCATTCCACTGCCACTTCGAGGCGGTCGCGGCACAAATGGTCGCGGAACAAATGGTCCCTGAACAAATGGGTCCGGAACTAATGGTCCCGGAACTAATATGGTCCCAACTTCAAAGTAGGAATAAATGTCCCACCACTACTACGCCTATGCATGAGCGCCTGTGTGAGGGAAGGAGAGGGGCCAGTGTATTTATATTTATGTTTGTATGTATCTGTGCACAATGTATTTTGCATCTGTTTGTATAAATATATTTGCTAAGGCTGAATTAACTTGAGCTCAATGCTGTATACAAATTTTTTGTCGCGCGTGTACGATCTCCCGTGCCAGGCAAACAGGTGGCGAACATTTCAATCAAAATCTGCGTGTACTGGGAAGCCCTCGGCCGGTGTTTAAAGCGAATACAATAACGGGCTGCCATTATTTTCTTCATAATGCAGTTTTCTTGATTTTGGACCTTGATAATTTTGCAGCTTGCAGCTTAGAAACTTTTTTCTCCGAAAATAAGGCAATACTTAGGTATTATCACGGCTTTTTTGTGTGCTGCAAGGTTTAGAAGACTGCTGGCTAACATGCTTTGTTCATTTTGCCGCCGTGTTCCGGGAGCGTGAAGTCGCGCTTAGGGCAGCAGGTGAGCTCAGACTCGACGTTTGTCACCCACCATCGACAACAAACTTTATTGTTCGCAACTGCATTTGAGCACAAATATATGGAGTTTATTTGCGCAAACACATGAACATGTTATTGTTCGTCTTGCCAGAAATCACGAGGACCACAGACAGTCACACGTCATGGTTCAATGAAAGCAGACGACTGCTGCAGGTTGATGCATTACCGCCGGCAGACCAGCCCCTTGGCGACGCCCATAAAAGCAAACGTCAAAACAGGAAGGAGGGGGCGGGGGAGGGGAGGGTAGCGCACTCGCTTCGGTAGCATATTTCTTTGCTTGAGATGGCCCTCATTGCCCTCTTTAGAAGAAATTAGCCATGGTGCTGACTGTCGCGACAGCCTGGCTTGACCAGCGGCTCAGCCGGTGCTCGCGATCAGACATCTCGAGACTGTGCCTGTCATCAACCTCGCTTATTAGCGAAGCCGCGCGACAGGCGCGGCTTGCTGGAACACGGCCGAAATTAAACCATCTTTTTAAACGGGAAGGGAGTGTTAAGCCTGACCGTGCCTGGAAATAGTTGCAGTGACTGAGAAAACTTCCGATGGGTGGGGGAGGGGGGGGGAGGGGGGGGGGGGGGGGGGGGGGAGGGAGTGCTTGCTCAGAAGAAACTGATGGCGCTTCTTTCTGAGGTATGCCTCTACGACTTCTGTACAACATGAAGCCGCATGTTTCTCACGTGGCTTCTTTTCCCCTTGTGTTTGCAAGTAGCACGTTCATTCGTTATATAGTGACAAGGCAGATAATTGGAATAACGGTATTTTGATCATCCAAAAAGTCGAAAAGAGAAAAAAAAAAAATGAAAATAATAAAAAAATCGAATACCGAAAGAGAGACAGAGAAGCAATAAATAAGAATCTTCGTCTTCAACGAATAAAAAACGCGTAGTCTAAAATAAAAAAAGGCCGGAGAAGAACGGCGGAAAAGAAGTAAAAAAATTCCCAGAAAGGGCCAATGATGTAATGCCCTGCACTTGCACAAAAATGCATGGTTGGGTGAAATGCCACGGTTAATCATTAAAATAACGTGAATGGCGATAACAGGTTTAATGGAATCTGAAAAACAAAGAAAACACAATAAAGAAACTAAAGAAAAGAAATTTTAAATTGCACTCTAGCAAGATACGGCAAATTTAAACCGAGAACTCACGTGGATTTTATAGAGTCCTTTTGCCCGAAGAGGTGCCTGGAACCATTTGTTCCAGGGCCATAAGTTCCGGGACCATAAGTTCCGGGACCATTTTTCCTACTTTTGAGTTGGGACTGTTGAAGAACCGAGGCGAGGACCGCGGGACGTGAGTGATTCTTTTAATGGCGGATGGGACTTTACAATGATGATGATAGTTAAGGGCAGCTGCTAATAGCCACCTCTTCTTCCTTTCTGATTTTTTCAACAGGGACCATTTGTTATGGGACCATAAGTTCCGGGACCATAAGTTCCGGAGCCATTTGTTACGGGACCATTTGTTCCGGGACCATTTGTTCCTACACCCCTTCGAGGTTATCCCACCACGCTCTCAATGAGGCCTACGTCGGCTTCTTGCTGGCCGCCCACGTTGTCGTACGCGATTTCCAGGCATCGCGAGAGCACAAACAGGTCGACGTCGATCCTCCAGTCCTTGCTGAAGCATTTTGGAGGGACCACACTATGCTGTCCGTGTCTTCCCCTGGAGTGGGTGTCCTGGTATCTGCATGCACGCCGCCTTGTACAGTACCGTTGTAATGCTGGTGGGCCTGTAGTTAGTCTACGTGTCTCCCGCCCCCTTGTGTAAAATGCTCTTATAGCCGACAGGGCCTCCGCCAACAGACCAATAATTTATATAGCCTACTACAGTCTGCTACACGCCTTTAGATAGCGGGACCGTCTGTTGTCTACATGTCTTCGGCCCCCCCTTATGTGGTTTTCATCCGACCGCTATTGGGAATCATTGCGGATTCTAGTATGGCCGACAGGTTTCGGTGCCCAGTAGACAATCTTTTGGGAGTGTTTCGCACGCTGTTGCTGGACTGCGCCACAAACATGGAATGGGGAATGGTGGTGCGCTTTCCGAGTACTTTGTGCTGTAGAACAGCTTCCGCCGCTGTGAGAGGTTCGAAAGCCTCAGGTTCCGAAGGCATGCGACGTGTTGTTGCGCGGGAAGGCATGAGGAGTTGGCAGGTCGATGTGGCAGAGATTGAGGTACCGCCTCCTTCGACAGGCGCGTTCGGCCACGCCGTGAGACGTCCGTCAGTGTAATAGAAGGCCAGAGCGTGATGTAACGACCCCGGCCATTCATTCAGACTTTCGGTCGTAACTCTGCCGCACAGCGATGCCTTGCACTCGTTACGCTCGCACCATCTGCATGCGCACGCTGCGGCCCACGTTGGCGGCTTTCAAACAAGAACTCGCCGCGAGCGATGCCTGTCCCAATGGCGCCGCGAGCCAGACGGGATGCATGCTTTGGCCGACGTGTACGCGTCCGGGCATTTTATCAGCGGAGCTGCTTGGCAAATTGTCTTTTTCATGTCCGCAGTTAAAAATGCCAAGAAATGGCCGAGGGCGCCCACGCGAGCGCATGCACGTGAGCGCCGGCCTCGCGGCGACCGCCCGGCAGTTAAAAATGCCGAGATGTGTACTTGCCTCGCGGTGACCGCCCAGCGTCTGCGGCGGCGTATTTCTAAACGCTTCGCTGCACAGAGCACCCGCGCGACATGTCCGTTCGCGCGATGCAGAACGGTAATTAAACGTTGTCATTGGCTGCGCCCCAAACCCAGAGCGACCTTAAACATACCAAATCACTATTATTAACAAGAACAACTCGTAGATTTGTGTTTAAAAAAACATTAGAAAGAAAAGGTAAGCAATTAAGAAAAAGACCTGCTGGGACTCGAACCCAAGCTGCCAGCGCCGGCACTCACTACTCTTCATCGAGGCCACAGCGCCTTTTTTTTTTTTCTCTTTATTGCCTGTCTTCGGTATACACAATAAGAACAAAAAAAAGAATTACAAAGCGCGAAAAGACATCAGCACGTCCACTTGCTAGTGCGCGCTTGTTAAAAAGGCCGAAGCCATGCCACACTTTCCAACACATTTAACCAGTCAGGTGGAGATGGTTGGGCTTTATACACTTCTAAGATCTCCCGCACACTCTGGCAGAACAACTCTCTGCTCGGTTTCACATCTACATCATTATGACGAACTGCCATTCGAGCTTTCCATATACTATGCAGGGCCAGCAACATCAAAAGATCATACGGGACGCCGCCGTAGTTTTCAACGGCCAAGAACCTGATTCCATGGCTATCCAACGGGAAATCCTTTTTTAGTGTTCTCTGCAAAACGTCCCACAGGAACACCCCGTCCCAACAGTCTATGAATGCGTGCTCTACTGTTTCTGGCTTTTTACAAACCAAGCAGTCAGGCCCCCAGGGAACAAACAAACCTTTTTCAATCATCCAAGTTTTAACAGGTAATACTCCCACGTGTAATTTAAAGAAAAAAGACTTTACATAAGGCGGGACAGTCATTTTTTTCACACGCTGACACACATCTTGTCCTGGCCCTGCACTGTATAGGGATCGGTACAAAGGAGTCGGCAAAGTGATGTCAAGAAGGTCTCTATACAGCTTTTTTCTGTGCACGGTAGCCAGATATTCGAAAGAAAACCGCGAGAATAAAAATCTTGCCGAAAGTACCACCTCACGTAGATAGCCATGAATGCCACCGTCACGAACACAAGAAGTAACAACAAATTCGGGTAAAACTCTACCTAGGCGCACTTGACACACGGTGCGCAAAAAAGGGTTTTGCACATCACGTAAAAAAAGAAAGCGGTTCACTACCTGGCGTAGAAAAAGGTGCGCCAGGGAAAGGCCCCCACAGCGCACTCGTCTAAACAGGTTGGTTCGGCTTGTGCGCTCCCAAGTGGAACACCAAATAAAGACAGCAAACACCCTGTGCAATCTTTGAACATTGGCACGCGAGCAATGCAGAACCTGCATCACGTACCAAAGTTTTGACACAAAGAATAGATTACACACAGTCGCTCGCGCGAACACGGACAACTGCTTACCCCCCCACTTATCCGCTTTATCACGGATTTCGGTGGCTTGCCTGCGCCAGAAAGGATCACTGTCACGATAGTTTTCTAGGGGGACACCTAAGTACTTCACTGGCGTGTCTACCCAGCTGATACCTGCGAATGTACGTGGCTTCCACAACCAGCTTCCGTGCCAGAAACCAATACACTTATCCCAATTGACGGAACTACCAGTGTAGAGGCAGAACCTTTTAAGAACACTTATACTTTCGTGGATGCTACTCGTGTCTTGGAAAAACAAAGCAATGTCGTCTGCATAAGCGAGCACACGAACTTCGCAGGACTGTAATGAAAACCCGCTGATTTTCTTATTTTTAAGGATGTTTACACAAAACGTTTCAATAAACATACAGAATAGCAGCGAGGACAGTGGGCACCCCTGGCGCACAGAACGGCTGACCTGAACTGGAGCGCCTACCGACTTGTTGACCACCAAACTTGTACTACAGTCCCTGTACGCCATGCGTACACCATCCGTAATCATTTTTCCTACGTTTGTGTGCTCAAGAATCATCAATAGCAGTTCGTGGGAGACCTTGTCGAACGCTTTTTCTAAGGTCTATTTGTACCATTGCTACTCCTTGCTCAAGGCTGTCAGAGCATTCCAGGATGCTACGGGCTACGTGGGTATTGGTCGTAATAGAACGACCCTTAATGCCGCATGTTTGGTGTGGTCCGACTATTTCTTTCACTACTAATTGCAACCGACAAGCTAAGACCTTCATTAATATCTTATAGTCGACATTTGAGAGACTAATTGGACGGTACGCTGTTACATTCCTCAGTTTAATGGCATCTTCAGTCTTTGGAATGAGAACTGTGTGAGATAGAGTAAAGGATGGTGGCAGTCTGTTGCTTTTCGTACGCTTCGGCGTAAACTTCACATAACACTACGCTAAGTGTGTCTTTAAAGGCCTTGTAAAAACACGCACTTAGGCCATCTGGGCCTGGCGTTTTACCTGGGGTTAAATCATCAATGGCACTCAAAATTTCATTTATGGTGATTGGCATCTCAAGAATAGCCTTCATGTCGTCTTCTATTCTGGGCATTAAGTTCAAGAATTCGTCTCTGAAATTATCGGCGTCGACCTTATGAACAGAAAAAAGGGCTTCATAAAAATCCTTAAAAGCACCCTCTATCTGCGTATGGTCAGTCGTTAGCACTCCGTGATTTTCGATTTCGACTATATGATTTCTACAAGCGTAGCGCTTTTCTGATGTAAGTGCTCTCTTGGTGGGCGCTTCACCCAATAGCAACTTTTCCGCCCTTGCTCTCACCAGGGCACCGTGGTATTTATTCTGGTCTATAACTTCAAGCTCCGATTTAACCCTTTTAATCTCTTCCGTTTGCGACCCCGGCGACTGGGATTCTTCATTAGTAAGCGATGCGAGGTTTTTACGTAGAAGTTGTTCTCTTTGTCTCTCACGATACTTCCGTGCACTTGATTTTTCTATCGCACTCAACTTTACTTCTTGTTTGAAAATTTCCCACCTAGAGGACCAGCTAGTTTTCCTATCTGGTAAACGCCGTATTTTTTCATTTATTTCAGTTGTAAATTCTTCCTCCTGCAATAGCTTACTATTCATTTTCCAAAGACTCCAATTAAACGTGTTTGCGCTTGGCTTGCGCCCACCAAGGGTAAAAGAAACCAGGCAGTGGTCGCTAAACGACACGGGTGACACACAATAATCACCGCACTCAGGTAAGAGCTCGAGCGAAACATAAGCCCGATCCAAGCGGGCGTGGCTTGTGCCCTGGAAATGGGTGAAATGCACTTGTCTTACGCCAAGAAGCGCATCCCCGACATCTTCTAAACAATAGTCTGATGCTGCCTCAATCAACGCCAAGATGCTCGAGTCACGGAATGGCGTATCACTGGACTTGTCGCGCGCAGAGCATACACAGTTAAAGTCTCCTAGAAAACAACTATACGTTCAGTGTTCCAGTCGTGCACGGATATTTTCAAAAAAAACTTTCCTTTCGTTCGCTCGTGTCGGCGCATACACAACTACAACACGCCAATCGCGCGACAAAAACTTAAAATCGCAAACTATGAACCGCCCTGCAAGACAAGCCGTGACGGATTCAATTGCAACGCCCAAACTCTGTTTAATTAACAGCATACACCCCCCAGAAACGCCAACTGCGTGACTTACGCAAACATGGTGGTGCGCATTGAAAATTTGCGCCATACGCTGCGTTTGCCCTTCTCCCTCAACTTTCGTTTCCTGAATCGCCACAATATCGAGTTCTTTATCGGCAACCAAGCGGTAAACTTGGTTTTGCCGACGCCTGTCAGCCAGACCACGAACGTTTAGCGTGGCGATACGAACAGGGGTGTTAAAATTTAGCATTTTGAGGCAGCGAAAAACTCAGGACGCGCGGGCGAATATGGCGCATTCAAAAACGGGGGAAACGCCTCGAGGGAAACTGCGCACGGGCGCCACACTGCAAACCGTCAAAGGCGTCATTAACACTTCTCGTTGATTCTTCATATTGACGCGAACACTGGTAAACGTCAAACAAGCGTTCTCAATGAGCCAAAGAATGCGACAAAAACAAAAAAAACGGTGGAGGGGATACCGGATGAACGCACACTTTCACGGCGGTTTGGCCGTGGCTGGCGTTCGCTCGTACGGCGTACTGTTTGGCTTTGGTTTGAGGGACGAACGACGAGTCACTAGCCCTTTAGGGGCCGGTTTACCGTCAGTAGCCGTGTCCTCCTTCGCCGCCTGGTTGTCTCGTTCGTGCCGGGGGCGTTTCGTCACCGAACCATCTTCACCGCGCACCTCATTAGCGTCGCTGTTACTGGCGGCGTCCCCGGCGTCTTCGGTGGCTCGCGTCGGCGTTTGTGAGACAAGGTGGCCTCCGGTGCGACGCTGGCAGCTGAAACCGTTGCCGCAACCGGCGATGTAGTCTCCTCCTCACGAACAATTTCCTCGTCCCTGGGTGGAGGAGCCGAACTCCCTGGCACTTCTGCTCCGGCCTCCTGCGTCGGTTGCCGTGGCGGCTCACTTCCCGCAGGCCAACTCTTCGGCTTCCTCCGCGTCCATGGACAAGCTCGGCCGAGCTGTCGTCTGGCACGGGTCCGGTTACGGCGGCGTACGTCCGCGTGCACTGTGCCGCCTCGTGGCCGAAGCGGCGACAGACACTGCAACGCGGCACCTTGCAGTCCCGGCGCATATGTCCCGTACTCTGGCAGCGCAGGCACTGCGGGGCTCTCCCGGGCACGACCACGAGCGCTGACTCGCCCGCCACTCGGAGCTGGTGCGGAAGGTCCTCGGCCCTCACGCCCGCCTTGAGCTTGAGGGTAACTGACCGCGTAGTCGAGCCCTTGTCGTGGATGCCTTGAACTCTCCACCTCTCCCTGGTAACGTCGGTGACTCTGCCGTACGGGGCAAGGGCAACACGGACGTCTTCTTCGGTCACATTGTGTAGCAACCAATGCAACTTCAGCCGGAGGTCCTGGTTCGCTGGGTCGATGACAATACACTGCCGTCCCTTCACTCTCACGTCCTTCGCTTCGAGCATCTTCTTCACAGCTTGCTCATTCTTGAAAGTCACTGCCCAAACGTGACTCATCTGGAACGCTCCCAAGGAAAGCACCTCGGGAAGCAGTTCCAAACGCGCCAACGCGTCTCGGAAATCTTCGACGCGATACGGGCGGGCCCTCATATCACCGTGCAAAAAAACAGTATTAAAAACAATACGACCTGTTGGCAAAGTTGGCAGAGAAACCTGGTACTCATCATCGTCCTGCGCAAGAAACCTGATACCGCGGCCAGACGTGGCCGCATTAACCGCTCCTGAGGAGCCCTGCATCCTGCGTCCGTTCACGGTGGTGGCCGGAAGCAGAATCCGAACGGTGGGCTCTTTTAGCAGACGCCCCAAAGAATAGCGCGCGCAGTGACATCGCACATGTCACGTGGGTAACTGTTCCAGCGAAGCGTTTGAAATCACGCGCACGTTTGTCAAGCCAAGCATACGTGTACGTAGGAGATTGGCCAAGATTGACCAAATAAGACTTCAGCGTTCGTCTTAATCGTGGCAACACTCCCTTGGAACGTGGAGAAAGACACGTCATAGCGCACGCCCTCAAGGCAATGTCCAATGATTATCACTTAAAAGTGGTGGAGTAAACGTCGTTGAGGCAGCGAAGAAGGAAATCAATCGGCTGCAATCGTGGACTTCAACCTTCATGATGGTCGTGAACGTTGCGTACAGCCTCGCTACCTTCAAGTCTTACGCGTTTGTGTGAGCTTCCTTCATTTTTTTGCTAGATACATCTTAATACATCTAGATACATCTAGATACATCCCAGTGGGCTCGGCAGCACGGAAGTAATTGGTCATGCCGCCCAAATCACACACACGCCCGCGCTCACACGCAACCCTTGCTTTTGATGCAGATTCTTTGCGTGGCCGGACTTCACGCCCGTCTCCAGGGTTTCGAGGAGGCTGCCAATGGAAGCCTGGCCTCCCCGGCTACGTACCATCTGCACGCCTTGACCCAGACCCTTTGGACTCCCCCCACGCCCCGTGCCGCCGGAATCCAGCCCCCAGTACAGCGCCATCACCGTACAGCGTTACCCCCTCATCTGCTTCCGTCTATCCTGGTGCCGGTAGTATCTTGGTCACGAGGCACCGACGCTCGACTGACGTCACTCCCAAAGGATAAAAGCATCGGCAAAAGCGGCGCGCTTTCCAGTGGGCTCGGCAGCACGGCAGTCATGGCCCGCGCTCACACGCAACCCTTGCTTTTGATGCAGGTAAATAATTCCTGCTCCCTCTTTGCGAAACGTACCAAATATGTTGCCTTGCTTGTGCTGCCGAGCCCTGGCTGTTGTGTTGTGATTGCTGCCAACTGCTTTCATGTCCTCCGAGCCCTTTTACTGTTGTCCGGAGATATTGAGGAAAACCCCGGTCCTGTAACTCGCTCTTTTTCTACTCAAACGAGTAACGATGTTATGTCCGTGCTCAGTGCTATCCAATCCAGTCAGGCGTCCCTACTTGAAGAAATTAAATCAATTCGTACCACCCTATTGCAAAGTGATCAAAAATTTGAAGAAATAACTAAAAGACTTTCCAAAATCGAAGAAGACTGCTCAGCCAATGCCACCATCAAAGAAAAAGTTGAAGACTTACAGTCTCTGGCCGAACAGAACTGCGACAATATAGCTACTCTAGTTGCCCGGATGGATGGCTCTGAGGACCGGCAACGACGCTGTAACCTTGTGTTCTATGGCTTTGAAGATGCTGCTGACGAAACTTGGGCACAATCCGAGAAGCGCATCATTGATTTGTGTAGTGCAAACCTCGAGATTTCACTCCAGGAGAGAGATGTTGAACGCGCCCATCGAATTGGTCGTTTTCACCAAGACAAACATAGACCCATCATTGTCCAGTTCAATCATTTTAAAGACCGTGAACGAGTACTAACCAACGCCAAAAAACTAAAGGGCACTATCTACAGCATAAGTGAGGATTTTTCCCCGAGTACCCGCAAAGCCCGTAAACAACTTCTTGAATTTGGTAAAGCGTCGCAGAAAACGTACAAGCTCCGTTACGACAAACTAACCATTGGTGATACATCTACATTTTTGATCATGCTTCAGAAAAAGTAATTCCACGCCCTCCATAGCTATCTCTTTCCGCCGGCGCACAACCTAACGCAAACACCGAACTGCTGTCAATCGTATACACTAACATACGAAGCCTCTTACCGAAACGCGATTCACTTTGCAACCTTATCGACATGACCGAATGCAATATCGTTCTGTTAACTGAAACTTGGCTTAACCCTTCCATTTCCGATTCTGAACTAGCTTCCTGTTTTCCCGGCTTCACCATTTTTCGGCGTGATCGTCATGATAAACGGGGTGGTGGAATTCTCATTGCCGCTCACACCAGTTTAAATTGCACTGAGGTAGCCGTTCACTCTCCCTTTGAAATAATGTTCGTCAACTGCAAATATTCATACCCCCCGTCATCATTGGAGTATGTTATCGCCGTCCCGACGCTGATGCTTCATTTGTTACTAGCTTCCACGATGTACTTTATCTCTTGCATACCTCTTATCCTAACATTCCGGTTATTTTAGTAGGCGACTTCAACTTTCCTGGAATAACCTGGTCCGACATCCCTCTAACACTTTCGAAACACAATGTTGATAGTGACTTTGCTAACACGTGCTTAACATTTGGTTTGTCCCAGCTAGTTTCCTTTCCAACACGAGTTACAGAGCATTCCGCAAACATCCTTGACCTTGTTCTGACGTCACATCCCGCAAACCTTGCATCTTTAATTTCCCTCCCAGAGATAAGCGATCACGTTGTACTGCATGCCACTTTTTCAAACCAACTACCACGGCCGAAACTTACCAAGAAGACAATCACACTGTACGATAAGGGAAACTACACTGCTATTAACAATGAACTATCCATATTCAGTGATTGGTATCTAACTAGTTTTTTTCAACGCCCCCTTGAAACTAACTGGTCCTTGTTCAAGAGTAAAATGCATGAGCTGATTAATAAGTACATTCCCACTACCACAATCACTGAACGGCCATCCTCACCTTGGTTCAATACATCCCTCAAGCGACTTAACAACAAAAAAAAGCGTTTGTACCGTTCCGCTAAACAGTCGAACAGCGCCAGCGCTTGGAATAGATACCACAACGCGGCTAAATTATTCAGATCACTTGCAATGAACTCCAAGCGTTCCTTTTTTTCTTCCACTTTGCCTAACATGTTACGCAGTAATCCAAAGCATTTTTGGAAAGCCATTAATCCTAACCCGCAGCGCTCCTTAGCATTGCTTCACGAAAACGGTACCCCTATTCCTGAACATGCCGCCCCCCATGTACTAAATTCCGTCTTCTGCTCTGTCTTTACTTCTGACTCAAATGATACGCTTCCAGACTGCCCTCCTTTTGATAACCCAGTTATGCCGGACATTGCTTTTGATCCTAACGGTATCATAAAATTAATAGATGCGTTGAAGCTTACTTCATCCGCCGGTACCGATGGTATCAATTCTAAAATTTAAAAAAAACACTAAGTTGTTAACCAGCGTTATCCTTTCGACAATATTTCAGCAATCACTTTCATGCGGTGTGGTGCCGGAAGACTGGAAGCTCGGCAAGATCATTCCTGTCCCAAAGAAAGGTCCAGCATCTTCTCCGAATAATTATCGTCCCATTTCCATCACTAGTGTATGCTCTAAATTAATGGAACATGTCATATATTCACATGTCATAAAATTTCTCAATTCCGTTAAATTCTTTCACCCCAGCCAGCATGGATTTCAAAAAGGTTTATCATGTGACACTCAACTTGCTCTCTTCATTAACGACCTTAGTTCCAGCATCGACGTTAACATACCCGTAGATGCCATTTTCCTTGATTTTGAGAAGGCTTTTGACAAAGTATCCCATCAAAGGTTATTTCTCAAGCTCTCGCGCCTTAACCTTAATAACCTGGTATTTAATTGGATATGCGAGTTCTTAACTAACCGCCAACAGTTCGTTTATGCTAATAACCATTGTTCCTCTCTTTCCACTGTGTCTTCAGGCGTACCTCAAGGTACTGTTCTTGGCCCTCTGCTTTTCCTAATCTACATTAATGACCTGCCTAATAACATATCTTCTAACATCCGCCTTTTCGCCGACGACTGTGTAATTTACCGTCCTATCCGCAGTACTAACGACTCCGCCACCTTACAATCAGATCTTTCTCTGGTGCAGTCATGGTGCGAAAAGTGGCTAATGTCTCTTAATATTCAGAAAACATGTGTCCTGTCCATTCACCGTCGCCCGGCTTACTCACCCGCTAAATACTCTATATTTAATTCTGAAATTACACCAGTTAGTTCATGTAAATACCTTGGCATTACCATAACTTCAGATCTCACCTGGTCATCCCATGTCATGAATATTATCAATGACGCTAACCGTGTACTTGGCTATCTTCGAAGAAACTTGCGACTCGCTCCGCCTTCCGTTAAACTTCTTACTTATCTAACACTTGTCCGCCCAAAACTGGAATACGCATGTGCCGTTTGGGATCCCCATCAAATCACTCTTACTAACACACTTGAATCGATCCAGAACCGTGCAGCCAGATTTATTTACTCAGATTACTCCTATCTAACCAGCGTAACGGAACTCAAATCTCGAGCTAATCTTGTTGACCTAGTGTCGCGGCGCAAAATTCACAGCTATGCCTTTTTCATCGCTTTTATCATTCCATACACCTAAACCAGGCTTTCATTCCTGCTCATCGCCTTTCATGTCGACATAAGCCATTCGAAAGCTGTTTATCCTGCTCGTGCGCATACTGCCGCTCACCATTCTTCATTTTTTCTTCAAACATCTGAGGGACTGGAATGATCTGCCTTCTCTGACGCCGTGCACCACTCCTGCATCACTCATTTCAAAGAAGCCATCGCACAAATCATCCTTCAGTGACTTGTTTACCCCCTCATGTAACGCCCTTAACGGGCCTTTGAGGTATAATAAATAAATAAATAAAAAATAATCAAGTTGCCCGCACTCCGTTCGCCAGTCGCCAGAAACGAACGGGCTGTCGTTTTGAAAGTTGAGGGAGGACATGACAAGAAGAAAAAACTGGACATGCAATGGGTGTGTGCTCTCCATAAACTTCCGGATATTTTCTTCGGTTGTGAATTTCTTTAGGGCACAGCCGAATCGCTGATAATTGGGGAAGGGGGAGGCATAAATCGGAAAGATGAGTGGCGTCCAGGGGTTGCACAAAGCAGATTGTCGCCTTCCACTAACTGCACCACCCCCCCTCTTTATTCGTCTACAGTAAGACCAAGTAAGGAATTGCGAAATTGACCTGAAGCATTCGCATGAAGTCGATTCCCGCCTGTGCGTGGGATCCACTTCAACATCTCCGAGGCTTGCCTCACATTCCGACTTGTAGAGGGGGTTCGGCCTCGTAAAGATGAGCTGTGCTCCGCACTTTTATGCATTATTTATCGAAGCATTCTCAATTTCTCTTCCACAGGCACCGTGCTTGAAACTTTCCCAAGCAGCTAATAAAGGGCAGTCCACCGACAAGTAACCTGACAGAGTATACGCATACTTTGCTACAAAAATTATTCGTCCTTTAAAAGAGACAGATTTGATTTCCAAAGGGCCCACTGCGATCGCAATTTAGAACGAGGGCCACCACCGAGGAACAAAACGACAAGGCAGTGATCGGAAGAACGGACCAGTTCGTAGGAAAGGAGCGCTGAGGAAATGTAAAAACTATCGAGACCAGCATGTATGGGCGTAAGGCGTAAGTTTTCGTATTTTCAGAAGGGGCTGTAACACGGCGAGCTTATCTACTCGGGCACCCCATATATATAGATATATATATATATGTATATATATTATATATGATATATATTAGATATATATACGAATGAAAATATATATACGATTATAAGAGAAGAAAAAACTTCGAACAAGGTAACAGCACGATTGTGGCCTACGTTTCAGTTCAAAGAGAACTTGCTTTCCTCAGGGCAATCTCTCGCCTGGCAGGCAGGGTTTATATAGGGGTAGGACCCCAGGTGAAAGGAGAGGGAAAGATGGAAGGGAAATTGAGCAAGCTGAT
>JABSTR010000615.1:0-47104 GCA_013339765.2 Haemaphysalis longicornis | reverse complement strand
GATTTAGGGCGGAACAAAATTGATTTGTTCAGATATGTGTTCATCCTAGGTGAGCTTGTTGTAAATGTGCACCTAGATTATTTATATCTACTGACTTCGAAAACCGGGTTTATCATGGCGTAAGTAGGTGTAATACTATGGTATTTTTCTTCTTGTAATTCGAACAGGCATTTTTTGCCACAATTTAGAACCATGCCCCAGCGGGAACACAGTCATTAATACCAGAGAGCGATTTCTGCAGTGAAATGTGGTTATCTTCCTACACTATTTTTTTGAAAACAATACAGTCATCCGCGAACAACTTTATTGTCACATCTTCAGGCACCACATCAACCAAATCATTCATGTAAAAAAAAACTTAATTGCCCCAGCACACTTCCATGAGGTACCCCGGAGTTTACAGGAAGCACTTTTGATGAACGGTTCTTTATTTCTACAAACTTGCCGGTTTCTCAGATCACCACTTATCCAGCGAATAACAGGAAAATGCAAGTTCAGGCGTTCAAGCTTTTAGATTAGTTCCGCGTGAGGTACCTAATCAAAAGCCTTTTTCAAATCAGGACATAACATGTCACCCTGCCAGACATATCAAGAATCCGAGTAATTTCTTGTACCGTCAACACAAGTTGCGTGGTCCTTGACATTCCCTTCCAAAAGCCGTTTGGCTGGGGGTCAACAAATTTTTGTCAGCTAAGGAGTCTTTTATAATGTTTGCAACAGCATGCTCTATCAATTTGCAACATGCGCTGGTAATCGACACGCTGCGGTAGTTGGCATAATGAAGTCGGTCGCCTTTTTTCTACACTGGTACTATCCGGAATATCCTCTAGTCATCTGATATAACACCGGAGTTGAGAGATAACACAAGTAACCCATTCAAAAAGGGTGCAATTTGCTCAGTGCAGCGTCACAAAAAGTTGTTCGGAAGGTTATCAGGTCCAGTCGATTTCATATTTAATTTAGGTAGCATATTTATACACCCTCTTGAGTTATCTGTAATCTTCGAGCACATCAGACACATGTTGTGAAAGTCATACTCCTCTTTACTCGTAAAAACCTTGTGTAAGTAGGTGTTAAAACAGTCTGCAATTTCCCCTGCATCAATGACTGTTTCAGTGCACAATTTTATTTTCTCAACTTCGTACCTTGCGATCCCGCAAATGTCGCTAGAATTTTAAGGGGTCACTTTTAATTAATTCCGGTAAAACAGTACCGTAACAATTTATCTCGCATTTTTTATATTAGTTGGCAAACTGTGTTTTAGTTCAAAAAACCTAGGTGAGACAGCCTTGTGGCTCTCCGTAAATGCTTCAGTTGACGTTTGATACTATTATAATCTCTAGTGATCTGTACCAGTAGCCTGTACAGGGATCTGTACAGTAGCCGTACAGGGATCTGTACAGTAGCCGGGACTTCGAGATGATGCCGAACGAGACAGTAGTTCAAGGAGATGACATCCCCCCAGTAACGACCGAAGAAGTAAGGAAGGCTTTGAAAGAAATGAAAGGGGGCAAAGCACCTGGTGAGGATCAGATAACAGCAGACCTCTTGAAGGATGGCGGAGAATTTGTACTTGAAAAACTGGCAAACCTGTATACGCAAAGCCTAATGACTGAATGGTACCGGAATCTTGAAGAACGTGAACATCATCCTAATCCATAAGAAAGCGACATGAAGGACTTGAAAAATTACATCCCGATCAGCTTACTGTCAGTCGTCTACAAGATATTACCAAGGTAATCGCTCACCGAATCTCTGCAACCTTAGATTTCCAGTCAACCTAAAGAACAAGCAGGGTTTCGTAAAGGTTATTCAACAATGGACCATATTCACACGATCAATCAGGTGATAGAGAAGTGCGCTGAGTATACTGAACCCTTATATAGCCTTCATAGATTATGAGAAAGCAGTTGACTCGGTCGAAACCCTAGCAGTCATTCAGGCATTACGGAACCAGGGGTAGATGAGCATTATGTAAGAATACTAGAGGATATCTATAATGGGTCTACAGCTACCATTATTCCTCCATAGGGAGAGCAGTAAAATACCTATAAGGAAGGGTGTCAGACAAGGAGACACAATCTCTCCTATGTTATTCACAGCATGCTTACAAGAAGTATGCAGAACGTGTTGGGAAAGATGGTGGGAGTAAGTTTTAATGGAGAATACCTCAGTAACCTCAGATTTGCTGATGACGTGGCCTTGTTAAGTAAGTCGGGGAACGAATTGCAAAGAATGCATGCTTTCCACACTGGGCGAACCAGTAGAACCGTGGGCCTGAAAATTAATATGCAGAAAACTAAAGTTATGATCAATAACCTGGGGACAGCACAACAGTTTGAGATAGATGGCGAGCAGTTGAAGCGGTAAGCGATATATATACTTAGGTCAAGTTGTGACCCCAGATCCCACCATGAGGCAGAGATAATTAGAAGGATCAGAATGGGTGGGGTGCATATGGCAGACATTCTCAGATAATGAATGGCACCCTACCATTGTCGCTTGAAGAAGAAAGTGTATGACAGCTGCTCTTACCGTACTCACCTACGGGGCAGAATTGGAGGCTTACTAAGAGGGTTCAACTTAAATTGAGAACGACTCAGCGGGCAATGAGCGGAAACTGATAGGTGTTACATTAAGGGACAAGAAGACAGCGGAGTGGTCAGGAGCAAACTGGTGTTAAAGACATATTAGTAGAAATTAGAAGAAGAAATGGACGTGGCAGGGCATGTAATGCGAAGGCAAGATAACCGATGGTCATTAAGGGTAACAGTGGATTCCTAGAGAAGGCAAGCGTTGCAGTGGGCGGCAGAAAGTTCGATGGGCAGATGAGATCAAGAAGCTTGCGGGGATAAAATTGGTCACAGTTGGCACAGGGCCGGGGTAATTGGAGAATAATGGGAGAGGCTTTTGCCCTGCAGTGGCGTAGATAGGCTGGTGATGATGATGATGACGATGATGATGAGATGATATCTCTAGTGATCCATGGGTTTAGATGAGATTTATTTAGTCTTTTATTTGAAATAAACTTTTCAG
Organism: Haemaphysalis longicornis; assembly: GCA_013339765.2. Classification (NCBI taxonomy): domain Eukaryota; kingdom Metazoa; phylum Arthropoda; class Arachnida; order Ixodida; family Ixodidae; genus Haemaphysalis; species Haemaphysalis longicornis. The sequence goes on along the minus strand of JABSTR010000615.1, from coordinate 44,068 downwards.
CAGTATTCAACTGTTGTACAAAACTTGCTCCATAAGTTTTCTACGTCATTTTCCCAGCTCTCAAGGTGTAAGTCAAGGTAGCCTACAATAGCTGTGCCGTCAGATCTGGAAAAATCTTCAACAATATTCCACTTCATTGCTTCCTTCTTACCACTGATCCAAGTCCAACAGAACGAAACAAGTTTGTGGTGCGATATTCTTTTTTCTACCTGAACTATCCCATCCCTAAAAGCTCAAGTATTAAGTAAAAGGTTCAGAATTGAATTTCCGCGATTGCACTCCGAAACATTTGTTCAAGCAATTTGGAAACAAACCATTTGTTTCCATTCACCAATCCGCTAACACACACCTGGCCGATTCATTCAGTTTATAGCCCGCAATGTATAAACAGAAGTGATATGGAACACCGTCAAATTTTTTTTGCAGTAGAAGGCATACAGTCAAACTACTTTAGGCTTATCTATTGCTAGAGACAAATCGTGCGGGAACTAACAAGCGGCATTGAGCAAAAAACCTGACAAATTCGTGTTTGATACGATGCTGGTGATTATATGTAACCAAATAGTCATATCCCAAGTGTGCCTAAGCTAACATGAAAAACACCGCAACTAATTAACATCCAGGCTTCGTCATTCACGAGGCTCTGTTTGTCATGGCAACTTTAAAATACACTTGTCTCTTATATAGGCAGTCATAAAATCCAATGAAGTAACATAGTGCAGGCACGAAGTTGAGCCTACAATGCACGAGCTTAGCCTCTTCTATGTTTATCACACACAAAATTGTGCAACGTTGTTTTTCGAAGTATTATTGTAAGAAGAATAGCCGCAAACTTGCGCTTTTGCGCGCCCTAGCCTTTCTTTGGTGGGGAGTGCTGGACAGGGCGCCGGTTGAGTTCTAACATGGTGGCAGCCTTCTCGACGCCCTTTAAAGCCACTTGATGATGATGATGATGATGATTAGCGGCTTCCCCTTTGTAAAGGGTGGCGTTGCATAGCGGCCTTAGTACCAACGCCACAGTACAATCACCTCGCCAAAAATACCAACAAATAAAAAAATAAAAAATAAAAAAATAAATACATAATATCAAAATAAAAAGAAAATACAAAAAAATATTTCTAGGAAATTTTTGTTTAGTCGGACTTCTTTGTCCGCATGGCTTCCCAGATTGTTCTCTGCTCTTTTCCACCAACATTCTAACGTTCTTTTACTAACCTCTACTGATGTACGATCAGGGTGTCGAACCGGTATTTTTCGGGTTCGGGTTCTAGCCTTTCGGGTTCGATTCGGTTTCTGTTCGGGAGCACCATTCCGTTCCAGTTCGAACCGGTTGAAACTCGTTAAAACGGGTTCAAACGGGTTCGGGAAAAAGGCATGAGTTTTTTGTTTTTTATGCGCTCGGTTTTCATTTCTCTGTGACGTCGGTATAAAAATGAAGTCACAATGTAGGATTTGTTTTAGAAATGTTTTGCTTTGGCCAACCTAAAGGGACCCTAAACACTTTTGTCAACTTTTTTTCTAAATCTTGAATGCTTGCAGAACGTAGAACAACCAACACATCTGTACTTAGACGACGGGGTCGCGAAGTACCTTAGCCTAAAAATTACTGCTCTATGCCATCAAAGACTTGGAAACTTGCTCATATTATTTGTCTCTTCTTCCAGACTCGGCGTTTTTCGACCGCTGGAATTACATCACTACAGGAGTGTAGCGGCTATTTGCCGACTTTCCCTAAAAAACAGCAAAGAACGCACTTGATAGCCAATCTATAAAAGAAGGTCGCAAAATCAAGTAGAAACGAAGGCGTATCCGCTGCGACGTGCAAATTACGCTGTGCCGCCCCCTGCTGGCAATGGCTATAGATTTCTCAGTGCCTTCCATAAGTGACATAAAGAGTGAAAACATTTATAGAAAGCGTTGGAGAGTCCTTTTACTGTACAATCCACTGCAAATTGTTTTCTATGGTAGGTCATCGATTACAACATCAACTGAAACGAAATAAAGGGTTTGCTGGGACACTTAAGGCTGCATATGTGTGTGCAAGTGAAATCAGTAGTCTTTATCGCCGCAGGTCTATTTTTATTTATTTGGTTTCACTTATTTGTAGAACTTATTTTAACCTTATTCTTGGCTCAGAAACCGCAGTTTTAATCCAGTAGTTTTCTTTAGGAAACAAAAAAAAATGGCTGACAACTACTATACTCGCTAATGCGAAATTGAGTGCGGCGCGAACTGCAGCTTCCTCGGCGACCGCGCCTAGCTGCTACGTCTCAGAAAGCCTATCGCGTCATCAGCGAACGCAGGTCTGCGCACGCTATACTCTGTCGTCATCTCATTGCGCGTCGCCACCGGCGAGCATGTCCCTTCCCCACTCACACTTTCGCCGTCTTTCATCCTCCGCTTTAATGCTTATTGTACTACTTCGGTGGACTTTTCGTTCTCTCTCGGTTACATCGCGAGGCGACGCTAAGGGAGTATGCGAAACCACAGGAGCTGGCGCTTAAAAGCTGCGCTCTAAAATGTGGCTCTACTTAGCCGTCGCTGTACCGCTTGGGATCCGCTCCCCTCGCCGACGAGTGACGGGCGGCACCTCGTTTCTAAATGATGTATCCTCTCCCCCCAGTCTTCTGGAAGGCAAGCCTGTAGCCTCCTGTTCAGTTGGCAGCGCAGCCGGTCCCTTGCTCGGACTCCTCTTATCACTCTCTCGGTTCTCATTGGTGTGGCATTCTCGCCAGAAACCTTCTGGAACTGTACAGCCTGCATCATGTACATGCCTATAGCCCCTTACGTCACACTTGAGCCCCATGACCGTTCCTACACCATCGTCTTTTTTAGTGCTACCTGCATCGTTTTAGTGGCCTCCTCGTGAGGCCTCCGTGGCTGTCTTGCGTCCCTCCACCCATCCCCTCCCTCACACCCACGTAGCCTGGCGGGCCCCGCTCTCGATCCCCCTCTCTCACCGTCAGACCTCTTCTCTTCCGTGAGTCCGGACGGCAGGCCCGAGTACGAGTTTGCGCATAGCACCCTCAGTTTGAGACCGCATCTGGGAGAGCGGGAGGAACTTAGCTCGGCGTGCAGTAGATCTATTCTTGGAGCTATCGGAGCAGCTGTACCGGCAACGCCTCTTTGGGCATGAAACATCAGCAGAGAGGTCGACGCATATTTTTGCTAACGATGTCGACGCAAGCACGGCACTAGATTTTCGCACGGCGAGGGAAAAAACTTCACATTTAAAATAACTTGGTTAGTCTGTTACTTTTTACTTACCATAGTTTCAACGGCGTTTTGCTTTAACACGAGATCATTAGCAATGTAGAAGTAGAAAATTTCCCGCGTCGTCGTCAGCCTGCACTGTAAACCGTTGCAGGTGACGTTTAAAGGGATGCCATTCTCCACACCTCCATCTGCTAACATGCTGGTTAGAAGGAAGGATAAGGGCTCACTGAACCAGCGATTACAAACTTGCTAATGACACTTCAGCCACAGGTCACAATTGGGTTCTAGGAAAGATAGTAACTTATGATGTCGCAAGCAGTGATAATGGTCGCTTGTAGAGAGAGAGAGAATGAACTTTAATTAAATCGAGGAAAAGTTTCAGAGAGGCGTCCTTATTCAAGGACGCCTTGATCTCGTGCCGAGTCGACAGCACTTTCGATCAGGCGCAGCTGATCTTCGAGGCCTGAGCTGGCCACGTGTCTCTCCCGAAGCTCCGTAGACAGGTGGAGGTTTTAAAGGGGGTGGGGGGGTTCTAGGGGGAAGATTTCTTGCAGCCGCCCACTAGGTGTCTCAGGGTCCCAGGACACTCGACACAGCCTGGGACCCTGAGACCGCCATATCCTCGGCCACCATTTTCCAAAGGCGAAAATCGTTTTTACTTATTTCACAATAAGCAGGCAAGTGCCGTCGTTGTTCCCGGTGTCAAACAAAATAAGCCACAAAATGCGACCTTTGTGTGAAGTTTGAGCGCGAACTGAGCAGCAATTCGGTGACGAAATGTTTTTGAACTTGCAATTATCGTCTTATATACATTGTAATGTCAACCTTCTCCCCTATCCTCCTATTCCTATGTGCTCTTTTCTCCCTATCCCCCCCCCCTACACCAGCAGGCGTTCCGGTGTCCGCCTCCTATGAGAGACCATTTACGCGTGTTGGTGTATTTTCCTTTTCCTAAGAACGATACATACATACATACTTACATCGTCGTAACACACCTGTTATTTGTTTTGAAAACCCTTTGATGAGTATAAATATGCGTTAGGTAATTATTTACTAACTTGAGTTCGAGATGTCACTCTTACACTAGAAACAATGCAACAGCGCAAAACGTGCTTAAAGAAAGGCATTTTATAGCATTCCGGTGGTCGTCACATAATTTTCCGCCTATTTCCTGCGAAACTAAATTTTCTGAATTGGTCGAGAAGGAGACCGCCGCAAATTTACAAATACCAAGGACCACAAAGGAATCGTGGTTGGTACGACCACCTAGTTCACCTTAACTGGCCCTCTAATTCCTCTAATCCAAATTAATCAACACACCACACCCATTCCACTAATTTTCACTAGCCCATCCACTCATCTCACAAATCCACCCAGTCTACCGATAATCCGCATTATTCGACTTTTTTTCATGCTACCGTTAACTTTAAGATAGAGAAGACTCAAGATAATACCGAAATTTGGTCGCATCTACTTTGAAAGTGGAAATTAAAAAGCCCTCTAATTTTTTTTTTCAGTTCTGATGATCTCTGAGAAGCAGAAGGTACACAACGGCCCTCTACAAGAAAGGTACGATGATTTGGAGAACTGGGAGTGTTTGTCTCACCGCTGTTTTTATGTAACTGTCTATTCAAACTAAAATGAGTGGAAGATATGGATATATTGTTGATATATCCCTGAATGCCTTCACAGGGGTGCAGGAATGCACTCAAATTAACAACACATTAAAAGTTTACACAATATTAAACACCATGCCGATAGAAAATCATGAGGACCTATCCATGATGTGCTCCTTCGGAATATACGTTCGAGCTTAACTTTTTCTGAATGAAAAGCAAAACTTAGGGTGATAAGCAGTATCTAAAGCAAACTGATAGCATATACGGTCAACTTTATTATAAATGAGGCTAATAATTAGCAGAGAACTTGGTGGGTTTATTGTGGCTACTGCAGACTATGCAAAATATTTTTGGTGCTGTCGGGCGAGTGGTAAAAATATCTCAAAAAAAAAGTGGCACCATAATCGAAAACTAGAAATTGCAGTTTGACGCCCCGGAACGGGTTCGGAACGGTTCCTTCAATTCGTTCCGGTTCGGGTTCAGTTCCAAAATGGCGGAAAAAAAATCCGGTTCCGGTTCAGTCCGGCTCCGGGTGAAAATTCCGGTTCGGTTCGGTTTTCGGTTCGGTTCCGGTTCCGGTTCGACACCCTGTGTACGATTCACTTTTCCGGTAACCTTATAGCGAAGGGACTTGGTAAGCTGGATGGCTCCCTCATTGAGGACTGGAAGATTACTTTTGCACTCCGTTTCAATACGCCGCATGGTGGTCTGGCTTCTTTCCGCAGCCTGCGCATATTCTTCCTGTAACGGCTCGCGGATAAGCGTTTTTTGTCCGCAAGCAACCCACTGCCTTCAAAAAGCAATGCACTCCCTTTGGTATTATCGAAGAATTTTTCCCTTGTAATCTCCTGCTTCCCGATCCTGTAGATATCTAAGGACTTCTTCACATCCATCCTCTTTTTCCAGGTCGTTGTCTCTATTTCTTTCACTTCAATTTTTATTGCATTGTTTGTTTCCGCTGCACTTCCAGGTTTCATTTTGTCCTATCTTTGTCCTGTAGCTTTCTTTTCTTCTTTTCTCCACTGTGTGTGCACGCTTATCATGTAAGATACCGTAACACTTTGGCCGCCCATCTCTGGTCATCAATATTTCTAAGTTGTTTTTCAAAACATATTTCCGTCTGGGGTTCTCACACTTCGAAGGATGCCCATCCCATGCCTCCCTGCACTACCTCATTTGTTGTTTTACTGTGTCACTCCTACTGCCAATCGACGTACTGCCCTATAATTTACTTCTTACCCTGATTTAATCTCTGATTTGACACACACTACTCCGTTTCAAAAGGCGAGTGCGGGTTGTGAGGAAAAGACCCAATTTCTGGCGTCCGCGACAGGACGAATTTCTCTCGCTACATCTGAGAGCCTCACGCTGTTCTTGTGTAAGGACGAGAATGGAAGAGAAGAGAACGTTTAGTGGAGCTAGGAAAGGAGATGGGTCTGAGTGGAGAGGCGTTGCGGGCATGGTGACCGATGAACAAAAAGATATGAGGGGCGATGCGAGCAAAAGAAGGAGAAGAGGCACGCATAGCAGTACAGGCTGAGCATGAGCGAGAAATGGCTCGCTTGGAGGCTGAGCAACTCCTCCTTGAGGAGCGACGCCGAGTTTCGGAGCGCGCAGCGTCCGAGCGCGAGTTTGGTGGATGGGAGTGTAGGTTCCGGTCAGAGTTTTAAAAGCCCGCACAAGATGATTCCTCCCTATAATGAGGGTACGGATGAACTGGATGCATACATCCAGAGATTTGAAAGGGTTGCCACGAGCCAAGGGTTGCCAACCGACAAGTGGGCTTTGTCTTGAGCTTATGCCTGACGGGAAAGCCCTGACCGTGATCGGGCGGATGTCTGCTGAAGACAGCACGGACTACACAAAGCTCTCAAGCAAACGCTGCTCCAACGGTTCCGATACACAGAAGAGGGATACCGCTTGAAGTTTAGGGATGCGCGGCCCGAGAATGCCGAGACGGGTCGAGAGTTCGCGGGACGTCTCGCTGGGTACTTTGACCATTGGCAAGAGCTGGCGAAGACTCCAAAGACGTACGACGCACTACGAGACAAGATGATCTCCGAGCAATTTCTCAGGCGGTGCGACGAGAGGTGGGCGATCTTCCTGAAGGAGCGAGGGAAGTAATAACTTGGACATGTTGGCGACAACGGCAGATCAGTACTGGAAGCCCAAGGAATCGTGAATCTCGCTCGAGGAAAGGAAGAAAAGGGGAAACCGATGGTTGCTGCCAAAGCTGGCACCGCGAACGAAAGCAAAGGAAAGCCGCTTTGCTTTCTGTGCAACAAGCCGGGTCACCGAGCTTCGGATTGTTGGTCAAAATCACGAGCACAGAAGTCACCACCGTGCTGGAAGTGTAAGAGGACAGGACACCGACCAGAGAATTGCCCTGCAAATTCTGAAAACGTGGGGAAGCATCATGCTCCGTCTTAGGACCCCAGAAAGCGCAGCATGACGAAACGATGGAACCTGGTGATGACAAGCAACAGGTCAATCATAGTCATGACATGTGCGATAGTACCCAAAACAGTACAACTTGCGATGGAGGTTCGAAGCCGTTACCGACAGTAGAGGGCTATCTGGAGGGAACACCTGTTACTGTATTACGGGATACCGGATGTAATACAGTAGTAGTGAAACGGTCACTCGTACCAGACTGCAAACTGACTGGTAGCACCCGTACCATCCGCTTACTAGACCGGTCTGCAAAGAGCCTACCAGAGGCTAGGGTGTACGTCGATTCGCCGCTCTTTAAGGGAGAGGTGTTTGCTGTTTGCATGGAGAACCCGTTGTACGAAGTAGTGCTGGGAAACATTTCGGGAGTACGGTCGGACCCACAGCATATCGCAAAGCCGGAACATCAACCGAGTCTTTCTCAGACTGACCATGAGCATGTTGGCCGTAAAGAAGAACCTGAAGACACACCGCTTTTGAATAGAGAACGGCAAGGGAACGTGTCAGCAGCTGCAGTAAAGAAGGGAAAAAGCCAAGAGAACTGCTTGTGCCACAGATTAACCCCACCCCTTAGATATCAGCTCCCGGAGAATTACGGAAATTGCAGCGCGCAGACCCCACGCTGGAAACTTGTTTCACGGCTGTGGGAAGGAAAATCACGTCCAAAAATTCGGCAGTCACTGAGTTTGTGCTGATACGTGACGTTCTTTTCCGACGCCACCACACGGCCGGCAGAACGGCGAGACTTGGAGCAACTTGTAGTCCCCAAGAATCTCCGGAACAGCGTGATGAAGATGGCTCATGAAGGTCTTCTGGCTGGTCACCAGGGGCAACGAAGGACTGCAGACCGGGTCCTTGAAGAATTTTATTGGCCGGGTGTACAGGCCGATGTTATACGTTTTGTAAAGTCGTGCGACATCTGCCAAAGAACGGTACCAAAACACCTCGTCGGTAGAGTTCCTTTGGAAGTATGCCCATCATCGACACGCCATTTCAGCGGGTCGCAATTGACATTATCGGCCCTCTGTCCCCAACTTCATCTAAGGGAAACCGATACATATTAACGATGGTAGACTTCGCTACGCGTTACCCGGATGCGGTAGCACTAACAAGTATTGAGACCGAGTGGGTAGCGGAAGCGCTTGTAGAAATGTTTTCCCGTGTCGGAGTTCCGCGAGAAATAGTGAGCGACCGTGGGAAGTCGTTCACTTCGAACCTTATGCAGGAACTCGGGTGACTGCTCTCGTTTCGGCAACTACCCACAACTCCCTATCACCCCATGGCCAACGGACTGGTGGAAAGGTTTAATGGAACTCTAAAACAAATGGTCCGCCGTATGTGTCAGGAAAAGCCGAAACAATGGGATAGATACCTAGCTCCATTGCTCTTCGCATACCGTGAAGTTCCACAAAAGAGCCTGGGATTCTCCCCATTCGATCTCCTCTATGGTCGCTTCGTACGGGGTGCGATGTCAATTCTTAAGGAATTGTGGACAGGGGCTACATTGATTGCGATGCGAATACAACATACGGATATGTCGTCGAGCTTAAGGAGCGACTGCAGAACACCTGCAAGGTGGCGCATGAAGAACTCCAGAAGGCTAAAATGACACAAAAGAAGTATTACGACAGAAGAACAAAAGTTCGACAACTAGCACCAGGGGACAAGGTACTGCTGCTTCTACCTGCAGATAAGAACAAGCTGATATTAACATGGAAGGGACCCTTCACGATCGTCGCCAAACACAGTGAATATGACTACCTGATAGACCTTGGGGCCCGGAGGAGCCTATTTCACATTAACCTTCTAAAGAAGTACGAGGAAAGAGAGTCCGAGACTGCAGTACCGCAACACGCCGCCGTTACTGTTCAGACGGACACTACTGATGACCAGGACATACCCTTTGCTGCTCTTCATCAACTGGAAACATATCGAAATGTAGAAGTAGCAACGACCTTAAACGATCAGCAGAAAAACCAGATTAACAAACTGCTGGAAGAGTTTTCCGACGTGTTTTCGGATGTACCGGGAAAAACAAACGTTGTCGAGTGCAAGTTGCGCCTAACCACTGAAACGCCGGTAAAGGTACGTCCGTACCCCATACCATTTGCTATCCAAGAAGCTGTAGAGCAGGAAGTTCAGGACATGTTAGCGCAAGGAATAATTGAACCTTCGGATTCACCTTATCAAGCACCAATCGTCGTGGTGAAGAAGAAAGACGGGAGCATTCGGCTCTGTATTGACTTCAGGCAGCTAAACCGAGTCGTAGTGACGCACAACGAACCGATACCTCGAGTGGACATGATGTTTGCCAAACTGGGCCAAAGCCGCTACTTCTCGAAGTTTGACTTAACGAAAGGGTATTGGCAGGTGCCCATGCAAGACGCATCGAAACCCTTAACCGCGTTTCAAGCTTCTTCTGGTCTCTATCAGTTCAGATTCATGCCGTTCGGCATCAAGACTGCACCTGCGGTCTTTACCCGACTGATGAGACGAGTTGTAGAAGGAATACCAAACATCTATCACTATTTTGACGATGTGCTAATAGCTACCAAAACCTGGGAAGAGCACATTACCACGCTCACCCTGTTTCTGGAACGTGTTAGGGCTGCTCATTTGACGATAAAGCCTTCCAAAAGTGAGGTGGCTTTCGCTGAAGTAAAGTTTTTGGGGCACATTGTGGGGAACAATCTTCTGAGGCCCCAGATTGAGACGTTAGAGAAAATCCAGGCTGCAAAAAGACCACAGACGAAAAAAGAAGTTCGCTCTTTTCTTGGCTTAACTGGATATTACCGGGACTTCGTACCCAATTACTCCACTGTGGTCGCCCCTCTGACGGAACTCACCAGAAAACGAGGTCCTAACAAGGTCACCTGGGAAGAATGTCACGAGCAAGCGTTTGTAGCACTACAACGGCTCCTATCATCGAGCCCGGTATTACGGTCACCGCACTTGCAGGAGCCTTTCATCCTACGCACGGATGCATTATCGTCTAGTGTTGGAGCTGTTTTAATGCAGCGCCACGAAGGGGTCTTACATCCAGTAGCCTACGCAAGTCGAAAGCTCCTCGAGCGAGAAGCTCGCTACTCCACGATCGAAAGAGAAGCGCTGGCACTTGTGTGGGCCATTCAAAAGTTTCATGTTTATCTGTTTGGAAAGAGATTCGTGCTGCAAACTGACCATCAGCCTCTCGCTTACATAAACTCTGCGAAACAAACAAATAGCCGGGTGCTCCGCTGGAGTCTGTTACTCACTGAGTATGACTTCGTGGTGGAATACATTAAGGGCTCCGACAACGTAGGGACCGACTACCTCAGCCGCATTTGTCTTCCACCCACCCTCTCATCGCTTCGTTCCACCGTTTCAAAACGAACTCGTGTGCACAATTTTGGTTTCCTGGATGGGTCACATTTTCCCTGAACTGAACGGACATCTGTGAGCAATGTTTTTTTTATCTACTTCTGGACGTGTGTGTGCATTCGTACTCCGTGCGCTTGTGGACAAGTTGTTTTTCCAAACAACTTTCTTGAGCAGGGGGATATTGTGAGGAAAAGACCCTAGTTTCGTTTTTTTTCCCTTGTGTGTTTTTTTTTATTATTACACTGTGACATGGGCCGTGAGTGAACTCGAGCTACCAGTGCAACACGGAAGAGAAGACGACGGGCTGTGGGCAGGTGGCGCGACAGCTGGGCAAAAATCGAGGGAAGAGGAGAACGAAGCCAGAAGGGCTACGAGTGGGACGTGCGAAGAGGCTCGTGCCACGGAACCACGGGCTGGGGGACGTTCCAGAGGAAGAGCTCCTGCCGTCGTTCCTGCTGCGGGCCTTCACCCAGGGCGTGCCTACCTCATCCGGTCCTGGTGGCTTGTTCCAGGACCAAGGGGCGGCCTGTCGAGCGGCTCCTGCCAGGGCGCAGTTGCCGAGTGCGGGCCTTGGCCGACGCTACCGAAGCGCTCATCTCCGGGGTCGTTCGTGGGACGTGATCCTCACGAGCTCAGCTGGGATCAGACATCGGCGCGCTGTCCCATGGCAAGCGCCGCACATGGTAGAGCAGCTGTGTGCCGGCGACGATCCAGTTGCAGCAGTCGTGCCACCCCTGCCCTCGCTCGCTTCGACGGCCACATCAACTGACGACGAGAAGGCGTCGGGACCTGTCTGTGAGACGACGGCTTTGATTATCCCGAATCCTACTCGCGAGGGCCGTTGGTGTGAGGCGGAACAACCAGTAGCTCGAGAATTGCCGAACCGTATTTTGGAGTCACTTGTCATGTGAGACTGACGCGAAATGACGATGTACTTTGTTTTCCCGCTCCCGTAACTCAGGACTTGTGGAACAGATAAACATCTGATTTTCTTTTTCCCTCTTCACAACGTCTCTGTCGCCTCCTTTCTCGTCCGACAGCACACGAAAGCGTGACGAACGCCCATTCACCATCACAATGTGTATAGATGCGTTTATTTATATACACGTATGTATCTATTATACTCCTTTCTAACTTATTTTTACTCAGTGATTTGCTTCTTTGGTTATTTGTGTTTTTATTATATTCTTTTTTTCCTCTTTTTTCTTCTTTTCTCTGTGTTCCTCTGCCGGCCTGCTATCTAACACTGTACACTGGGGTGTTTACGCTCGCTTCTATGTATTGCAATGGTTCCCTAGACTCCTCAAGCTGATTCACAGATTTCAGTCAAGGAGCTGTCCAGAATTCTTTATGGAAATGAAGCGGTTTGGTATGCTGTACCTATTGGCGTTGATGAACACGCCGCGGATGTAAAAATGTCTCTATTAGCCTGAAGCATCGCTGCGGGTCTTTGGAGGTGAACTGTGGCATGGGAGAGAATGGAGAAGATGGGGACTCTTGTTAGAAACCTTGAAGATACCCCAGTGGTGAATCAATTGTGGTTGCGCTTAGTCCACTGTCTCCGGGTGATACATTTTGTAGACCGGCCGGCTAAGGAGTAAAGAAGTGGGCCGCTTATGCCCGAAAATATTGCACGGTTCCTGCGGCCGTCCTGCGAGGGCCGCGGACCGTGCAGGTTTGAAGCCTGAAGACGCAAACCATGCAGGGTAGAAGCATGGAAGCCAACATCCTCGTCTTCTTTCGTTAGTACATGCCTGAGACGGCAGTGCTGTTGCGGATGCTCCTACAAGTGTTTCTTTTTTGTGGTCTTGTGTTTCTTGAAATATTTCTGTGTATGTTATCTTGCTGTTTGTAGCCAGTGATGTGTGCTTTATTTTATCCGATTGCTGGGATAGTGCCACGTCACTGCAGTATGTGAAATTTAAAGGAGTACTGACACTAAATTTCCCGCTTTCAGTTTTTATGCTGTAAACAATACCTATCGGCCCAGTAATTACAAAAATCGAACCGAAAGCCGTCAGCCACCAACACAGGAACACTTATAGCACGTTTATTCCAACTAGTTTCAACTTCGGTCGCCGCGCGGGAAAATGGCCGTTCGAAGGCCAGCCTGCAAGCCGGCAAGTCTTACGTCACGGTCTTACCAGTGACGTCAGGGACGTACGCCGCATCGTCTGCTACGATTGCACATCGTGCGCACGCGCACGCGCAGTCGACATGTCGTCTGAATCTTCAGACTCGGATCAGCCGCTGCCACCCGACAGACAGAACAACTTCATCTGGCCAGGCGATTAGGCCGGCGATGTCGTCGCCGTCGTCCGTTTTTTAATATCACTGCGGCTCGAACCAGGGCAGACCGTGATAGCAACAGCTTGTCGCCACTCTTATAATCAATCTGATCGCGAAAAAGAAGTTACACATGCGAGAAAGTAGATGTTAGTGTGTTGAAAAATTGTGCTAGGGGTTGTTATCAGCGCTGAAATGAAAAGCGGCGTACAGATATTTGCCGCGAAGGTAAGCCTACGCTGACCGCCAGCGGAAGTTCGGCGCTCCGACCCAGCACTGCCGTCACCCCGGTGAGGCGAGCGGCCGAAAGATGGCGCCACCTGCGCGCTAGAATCAAAACAGGCCACGGCAAATGTCTTGGTCACCGATCGCTCAAACGGAAATTATCGCCAAAATAAAGCTCCATGTGCGAAAAAGGGGATGATAGTGTAGTGAAAAGTTGTGCAAGGGATGGTCATTCGCAGTTGTACATATACCAGCGATCAAATAGGTGCAACGATACTAAGCGTGAAGTTCCCAACACCCACGTTGACCCGAGCAACGCCAAACCCGCTGGCTTGGGCGACAGTTCTTGCTGCCGCCGCCGCGCACGATCTCAGTCCACGTTTAGCGCTGCATGTCGTCGCGTAGACAATAATGCATCTTGGCGTCGTCGTCGATTTGCTCAAACAGGCTTCCACGAGCAGTACTTCGCATTCCGCGAGCTTGCCATAGCACAACTTGGGCGAGCTCGGCGACGCGCACGTCTCCTGCCCAAACGAATACCACCGACAACAGCAGCGCAGGATATCGTTTCCGGTTCTGAAAACGACTATATGACGTCACCCTGAAGCGGCCAGACACACCGGCCGATGTGACGTCACGCCGAAAGGGATTTTGCTACTGCTGCCGATTTGTGGAAGCTCGCGGCCGGGACAATCAAAATCGATTTTAGATGTGATTCAGGCCTCGAATCGCTGCAAACATTTCTGTGAGGCATCTGTACAAACTACCGAAGCCAATTATATCAATTTTTAGGCGTCAAAATTTGGTGTCAGTACTCCTTTAGAATAAATAAAAATAAATGTACACACTCGTTTCAATACGATAAGGTACATTTTGGTTTGTATTCGCAATATTTGAATTTGACTTCGTTCTTTGAAATCTTTTTCGTAGTCCTAATATTTGTAGCTGGAATAGTGAAGAAAGCTCCTTTATTTCGTAGTGTCACTTATTTTTTTTTGTTTGGATTTTAAAATATCCCTTTGACGTGCAATTATTAAACCAACTGTTACTATCAAAGGTCGTTAATTGAGCTGCCGAATGATTTTGTGTGAAAGCCAGACATTGCACTATTGGTTGCTTTTGACCCTTTTATTTGTGGTTCATTTTGTTTTTTATGAGTTTCATGTCTTTGTTCTGTAGTGTTGTTTAATATCTACATTTCTGATTTATTATATCACTTGCCATATACTTTTCGCAAATCCCCGCAGGGGACATCTGCTAAAGCAGTTGTTTGCGTGTACTGTGCGACACCACGGACCCCGAGCACCCACGTTTAGCCGTGCGTGGCAGTGCCGTGACCAGGGAAAAGGGGGTGCTGGTTGTTGAGCCGACGCCGAGTGCTTGGACCTTTAAGGCCCCTTGGCGAAGTCAAGGCACCACTTTGGCCTCCGCTTCTCGTAGACGGCACCTCCGGTCTGACCCGCCAAGAGGGGAATCGGCAGTCACCTTTTCCTGTCCTCCCCTTCACCTTTCACTTTCCTGTCTCCTTTCTAACAACTTTCCTGTCGTCTCATTCTTTCTCAGTTTCCTATTTTCCTGGCGGCTAGGGTTAACCTTGTGTGGCGGATGACTTTGAGGTCAGCCATATTAGGTTATAGTTTTGGTGTACATATGGCGTGGGCGGCAGGACTTGCTCGTGAGTTCCTGTTCCGTCCCCTTGTTGGGCTCCATGGTGGGCCGCTGGCACTATGGCCGAAGAGATTGTTCATTTTATGGCTTATTTTTTTCGCGCAACTGCTCGCTCTCGTAAAAGATGGGGCACTGACGCAACTGCTAAGTTCTTCAGAAAAAAACCTCAACAACTTCCCTCGGATCCACGTAGTGCACAGCAATCACGCTGAAAAACTGCACGACTCGTGTCACCATTTGTAGTTACAAAGACTAACATCCACTATATGTAAAGGCTACAAAGTAAAAGAACTAGCCAATGGAGACGTCCTACTCGAATTGCTGTACAAATAGCAGTGTGAGAAACTGCCAGGACTAACGCCTTTTGGTGAGATGCCTCTCAGTGTAAGTGAACACCGGTCGCTCAACGCGGTCTGCGGAGTCATCTCCGATGACGACCTAAAGTGTGCGTCTGAGGAGGAACTTCTAGAAAGTTCAAAAGAACAGAACGTCACAAATGTGTATAGAATCAAAATTGAAAGAGAAAACAAAGAAATCCAGACTAAACACATCGTCCTTACCTTTACATCCAGCATCCTTCCAGAATCCATGGAGGTAGGATACACAAAAATAAAACTGAGACCGTATATTCCAAATCCTCGCCCATGCTACAAGTGCCAACGATACGGTCTCGGCTGTCTAAGCTGCCGGGGCCAAGACACCTGCGCCAAATGTGCCTGCAATACCAACACCTAGCTGAGAACAGCGGAACTTCGCTGCAAGAACTCAAGGGTGAACAGCATAAACCTCGTGTGGCTGGGTTCGAAACAACTCTGTGATCATGAAACCACGTGGCTGAAACCTGTTTGAGCGTATTTTCAAAAAACGATCTCCCCAGCGCGCCCGAAACTACGTTGTGGGTGCACCGGGGCGCTGAGCAGCGCTGTCTTCGCCTGCTGAAGCCACACACAGGGGTGCTTGAAGCCCCGCTTCCTCCTGCTCAGCGCACCACCCAGGCGAAGCGGGCTGCACGGACCCCTGGTTGGCATCGAAGGCCTCACCCCACACGAGGACTCTTCGACACCCGTGCATCCTCCACGAACCTCCAGCGTCTCTGCAGAGACAATGGACACAACTGAGGGAGGTTCGCCGCCGTCTACTTTGGTGCTGTGGGGTAACTTTCTAGAAAATGGAAAGATAGGCAGAAACCGTATCCCGGGACCGAAAACGTAGTTTTCACCTAATACAAATATAACACGGCATTCCTAGTCCACTGGAACTGTAGAAAACACTTAAATAATTTTAAAGACGTCAAAGAAATATTGGCAACTCATTAACCTGTAGTCTTGTGCGTTCAGGAAATGAACTTGGGTCCTAAAAATGAGAACATACTGAAAGGCTACCAGGTTTTTTGTTGTGAACGAGAGCAGGCGAATAGGCTCTCTGGTGGTGTCGCCATAATTGTGCGAAATGGTATTGCAGCTAATGGTAATGAGAGAGCCGATGGTAATGGTAATGAGAGAGCCGATGCATCTGCTGCACAGGCTGGCAGCAAAACAGTAACACAAGTACATATTTCTTATAACGACAGTATGAAATATATACGGCGCAAACTCAGAGAAACATAGAAGTCCTCTTGGAATAACGAAACAAACAACAAACTTCACATATTTAAACCCACTATAGCAGAGTGGTAATCAAGCAAACACGAAGAACGCGACACAGAAGTCCTTTTTGTCCTCTCCGCATTCGGCCTACACACTTGACAAAAAAAACTTCCTTCTTATGAAAGAAGATAAACCGAGATGTGAGGATTGCGACCAACAGCTAATAGTAAGTCACATGTTACTATCATGTAAGAAATTTGAGGCCCTGAGAAAAAGGCATTTTAGGCTGTTCTACGATGAAAACATTTCATTTCAGCCCAGGTTACTTTTAGGAGAAAACGCACTTGTTATAATTTGCTCCGCTTTTATATTTATAACAGAAACAGGGCTTCAAAGCAAGCTGTAATGCTGTAACTTGCTGTAACAGTTATTATCCACAAAATACACAAAACCTTGTTTGGCGCATGATAGCCTGGGTTGCTTATGTGCCATAAAACGCACCACAACACAAACACACAACGTTTTGCAAATTAGATTTTATTACTGTATTATTAAGACGAATTTGGTAACATGAATTGTGCGTTTTATTGCTGTTAGTGGGGCAGTGCATTACTGGCCCTCCTACATCCTCTACTTACATCTCGGTTTGTTCTGAAACATTTCACTGTTATGTTTTGTTCATGTGCATTGTAAATGGTGCATAGTCATGGTTTGGTAGTTCACTATTGTATTTTCTTTTCTTTTTCGTGCTTTTCGGTTACTTCGGTACAGCCTTTGTTACGTAGACTAGCTGACGTATCTAAGTTGTTTATATAAGAACGCTGTACAGTCGTATTCGTAGCAATATTTTGTATCCGCCCCACTCCTACTACCACGTCGTACATTTCTTCCAATAAAAAAATAAATCACCAGATGGAGTTTGAGGTTGTACAAGATACGCCCGAGTGCTACTTCACCAT
Source organism: Haemaphysalis longicornis (assembly GCA_013339765.2). Lineage (NCBI taxonomy): Eukaryota > Metazoa > Arthropoda > Arachnida > Ixodida > Ixodidae > Haemaphysalis > Haemaphysalis longicornis. The sequence continues at coordinate 26,698 of JABSTR010000615.1, read as the reverse complement.
GCATTAAAGCTGCTGGCGTCGCTTGTTTTCAAGCTTCAGACATGGCATGCAGTACACGCTTGAAGCGGAGCATCAGCTCAACAGTTTTTCGCTTTTCGAGAGCGCGACTTTGCTGGAACAGTTGACTCAGTATTTTATGTAAGTGTAGTGACACCACCGTCAACTACGTCATCAGGGTCACAATCATCATCAGTGGGGCTGGCACTGCAGCGTGAGCTTTCCCAAGTGCCTCACGGAAATCGACCGCTACTCAGCATCGGGGCGGTAACTCCCCTTTGCCGCTCCTCGAAATATCGGCCATGCCCGCTCTTCAATAAAACGTACGAAGATGCTTCCGCTACCACGGGCTCTGCTTTCGGAGGTTCTGAGCCTATCACCCGGCTAGCGGCACACCCACATGTCGACGTGGAGGGACCTGCCAATACCGGAGTTCGAGCTATGCAACCTCACGGCTTAGTTTTTCAAGCATGAGGCTACCTTCGCGCTTAACAACGTAACCAAACAGCCTCTCTAATCGTCCATCCTCAGGGAGACACTTTCACTCCAGCTTCGCTGCGTCCCTGCCACACCATCGCCCCGCGAACTTCGCTATGACGACCACGCTGCCCCGCTGGCGTTCTACTATCTCACGGATGACGGGTTTTGGACAGGGCTGAAGAAGTATATGCACGTTCTGCGGACGCTGGCAGCAGCACATTGCACTCTCTCCCCCACCACCTTCGTCTGGGGCCACTAGTGGAGGCACCATAGACGGATCTCCGATGTCGCATCTGCACCTTCATTGACAGCCCTTGCAGTCGACAAAGTTCGCGGGCACCTAGCAGCCATAGCAGCGCTCGGACGCAATTTATTCCGAATGCGAGCAAGGGCTCTGGCGAGTGCTCCGTTACCGTTCATTCTTGCAAAACTCTGTCGATGGCTACTACACCGTTGCGCATCTCATGCACCATAACGCTGACACAGTTCCACATTCTAGTGCAGTCCCAGCATACTTCACATGAGACACACATCATGGCGTCCAAACCTCACCCCGAAAAAATCACGCCGCCCGTACGCGCTGCAGTCTTCAGGCACTCGTATCCTCGAGGGCGTGAAAATACAAGCCGTGACGACTACAACCCGTCCCTCCAGCTTCAAGCGCAAAATACAGACTTTCTGGCACGTGAAAAAGCTAGCCTACTCACATACCTTCAGCGCGACCGTAACCTTTACCTTTCGCGCACCATACGTGATCCATTTGTCATACCAAGGCTTCCATGCTACGAGGGGAGCCCTGTAGCGACGACACAATCATCATCTTCTTATCAGCGCCACAAGCATCATGAGCGGAGCATGCTTGACAGCCTTTGCTTTGTCATCGCTTCACTGAGTTCGAAAAGGACACCGTTCTGGGCAATCTTCGCCTTCGCGACTACTCTAGGTTCCGGCAGAACTTCTCCTCAGTACCTTGTAGGAAGCTGCATCCACGACAACCGAGTCTGCTCGGTAGGAAGCCGTATCCGTCTCTCCTCCTCAACTCCAGCCCCATGCATATATGCTGCCTTCATACACTTTGTTATGAAGTTACTCATCAGTGGCTCTAGATGGAGAACAAGCAGATCAGTGTTCCCTTCATCAAGGCGGGGTGAAGCTGTTGTAGGGAACCACAGCCCGCTAGTTGGGAGGCGCAGTAACTTCGTGATCTAAAGATATATTGGCATACATCTTTTTTATTTTTAAATTGGTATTTGTCAATAATAACTATAAAAATTTTGCCCGTCAGAAGGAACTCAAAATTTCTATTGGCACTTAAGGTTTCGCTTCGGTGGGAAGCGTGACCCAACAAATAAAGTTTAGGTTGGATTAGGTTAGGTTTAGTTGGAGCGTTTTTCCGTTCATTAGTTCTTTCATCAGCTGTTTAGATGTTTGACCCCACGTTCCTGTGGGGACAACAAGCACTCCATGAGGTTCTTGGAGTAGCACGTAGCAGTGGAATCGAGGTGATATCCCACCATCACCAAGACGGAGTTTAACTTCTACAGGGAACGTCCTCGCGTCACGTTATCCTGGTTGGATGGTGCGAGCGTCGAGGTGCCCAAAAAGTGGTAGGATCCACCATCGCATTCTAGACGGGGTGTAACGGGCGTTCCTCCGTTGGACATTTGGATGCCGCCACGAAAACAGCCGAATTGTTGGCAGCACTGCTCCTTATGTTGTCAATTTCGTTGAGGTGCGCCCACGTGCCCTGATTGCGTTTTAGTACATCGGGGTGGTAGTGTGACAGCAGGTGGTGAAAAATATGTTTGATGTAAAAGCCTGTAGTTATAGGCGTGGTACAGGCGGATAACCTTAAAGGTGCAAAATACCTTCTTGTGCTTCACATGCGGTAGCAATTCGCAAATGTACGGAGAACTTCTTTCTGCTTCGAAAAAAATCTGTCTATATTGGTTTGGTTGCTGTTGCCCAATCCAGGCAGCAATCATTTACATGGGTCATGAAGAATTCATAATACGTTTGAAGCTCAATTGTTCAAGGCACCAAACAGTGGCAACGCGATAACATTCCTGTGAAAGAGAAGAGCTTTTGCGAAGGTAATCAACACGGGCATACCAATCCAAATTGTAACAAAATTATGCTACTAATATCTTGTTCTGGTACTATTTCTACAGTGTGCTTCTCAAAACCTATAGTGTCGTGGTTTGGAACAGTTTTTTTCTAGAGGGGCGTATAATTGCTTTCGTTTTATATTGAAGTTCTAAGTTTGCTTTATTTCACCACAAAGAAGTGCGCCCGCATGCAAAAAAATAACAGCACAACGCCAGCAACGAAATGGGGAGTCCCCCACCGAACACGCCCATTGTCTCGTCCTGCATTTACACTGGCCCATATTTTTGCCACCCCTTGTAAGCCATGCTTTCCTTTCGTAAAAAACCCATAGATTTACCGGAGCGACAGCAGGTCTTAAACGAACCCGTCTCGCGTTTGAATTGCATGCATCTAAACTTGCAGTCTGGTAGAAACAAGCCCAATGATTTGGAATGTTTTTTTAATGGAACGAATATGCTTTTTGGTGTGATTATGTTTACTGAAACATGGTTCGAATGCGAAGAAGATGTATTTGCCTTGCCCCAATATAAATCATACTATATGAACCGTACTGGAAAGCGGGGAGGGGGGTAGGCATGATCATCTCGAATATTATGCGATGTGAATTGATTTCCGAATTTTCTTTGATTACGCCTGACTATGGCGTTGTTACTTTTAAATATGGATCGTATATTATTTCTACATGTTATCGCCCACCCAGTGGGGATATTTCCAATTTTCTTGCATTTTTAGATCGTTTTCTGGAGTTTATAACTTTTCATAGATACCAACTAATCCTGGGCGGTGATTTTAATATTAACATGCTCCTTGACAGCTCTATAAAGACTGAATTTGAAACAACGTTAAACTTTCATTGTTGTCAAAACACCATAGCCCTACCCACAAGAATAACCGAAAACACACAGACCCTTCTTGACCTTATCATCCCAAACGTCGACATCGGATGCATGTTAGCGGGTGTAATCACATATGCAATTAGTGATCATTTACCAATTTTTTTATCTCTTGAACAAACGATAAAGGCTACTGAAAACTTGCACAAATACACATATCGTCGAATAAACCCGGTCACGTTATCCTCATTCCGGCAGCTTGTAACAGACACAAATTGGGATGATGTTCTTATAGATGAAAACCCTGAATCAGCTTACAATACTTTTTATGAATAAGTTCACGGCTGCTTATGATGTTTCTTTTCCTTATAAGACACACACCCCAATCAAACAACAAAGCAAGCAAACCATGGGTTACAAAAGATATTCTGAAACTCATTAGAAAGCGTGACCGACTGTACGACGGCCGTTTTATTAAAAACCAGGTGTCCTCAACTATAAAGTTATTTAAAGAATTTAGAAATTACGTCACCAAAGAGCTGAGGGCTGCTAAAAAATGCTATTACCTCAATCTCTTAGCTCATCAACAAGACGCTCAGAAGACGTTTGGAGAATTTTAATTCTTTAGTTCAACGCTCACCAGAGCGCATCAGCCGCATAATTAAAGATGATCGTGAAATAACTGGGTAGATTTGGCTAATGCTTTTAATAACCATTTCTTGTCTGTAGCCCCCACATCCACAAGCCAACAGACGTAATCTATCATTTATGAAATCATGTAACCAAAATTGCATGTTTTAGACCCAACTGATCCCAGAGAAATTATAACAGTTTTCATGGAATTAAAAATATCAAAGCAGAGGATGCATATGGTTTTCAGCTTATACCTGTAAAATACGTAATCGATGTTATATCAGGCTGCTTAGCTCACATTTTTAACGCCTGTATTTTAAGTGGTATATTTCCAGCTAGTATGCAACTTGCAAGAGTCACAGTAACATATAAGAAAGGAAACCGCAATGAATTTTCCAACTACCGTCCGATATCTATTTTACCCGTTTTTTCAAAGGGCCTGGCAAAAGTAATTCTAAAACGCTTAACTTCCTTTGCTGATCGATTCGAAATATTAACCTCGGCTCAATATGGTTTCCGAAAACACATGTCGACTGAATTGGCGCTACTAGCACAAAAAGAGTCATCATCACCAGCCTGTCTACGCCCACTGCAGGGCAAAGGCCTCTCCCATTATTCTCCAATTACCTCGGTCCTGTGCCAACTGTGACCAATTTATCCCCGCAAACTTCTTGATCTCATCTGCCCATCTAAATTTCGGCCGCCCCCTGCAGTATATACTAGTATACAAAAGAGTATATACTAGAACATTTTGAAAATAAAAATATGGTTCTCGGCGTTTTTTTTTTAATTACAAAAAGCCTTTGACCTATTAAACCAGATATACTCCTTCTTAAACTGGAACATTAATGGATTCCGTGGCACAGCACTATCTCTAATATCTTCTTTTTCACGTGTCGCTGTCAGTTTGTTGACTAAAACCGCAACCATTCTACAATAAAACCCGTAAAATCAGGTGTTCCGCAGGGGGAGCATACTAGGCCCATTTCATTTTATTCTATATTAGAAGAAATCGTCAATATTGATGATTCTGTTAAGTATATTATATACGCTGATGACACTAGTTTGTTTTTCGCAGGTAAATCCGGAGTTAATTTAACTGAATGCGCCAACAAAAACACTGCAACTAATAAACAGTTGGGCTTTCCAAAATGATCTGCCGAGTAATATCAGTAAAACTAAGGCAATATTATTTCGTCCAAGGAATAAAGTCTTTAAACTTCTTCCCATACGAATTAACAATACAGAGATAGAAAACTGTTCCGTCTTTCAAAAACTCTAGGTGTTTATGTCCCAGAGCACATGTCATGGGATAAGCACGTCAACTATATAGTGGGGAAATTATCTAGTGTTACCGGTTGTCTGCGACAACACTGGCTTTATTTTCCTGTTTCAGTCAATGTTATTTTTTATATTGTCGGTTTCGTCATTGTTGAGTACGGTGCGTTGGTATGGGGAACAACCACGCTTGAAAACATGGACAGACTGCTCGTGGTACAAAAGCGGATGGTACGTATAATGAGTAAAGTACACTACTTGTCCCATACAAGCTCTCTGTTTCAAGAACATAGAATTAATAATGTAAAGTCTCTCTACATATATAAATTACTCCGGTATTATACAATCACAAATAATAAAAAACACAACCAACCTATGGCAAACACTTGCACACTTCGAAAAACCGTAAACACATATAACATCCGTCGTCCCGAGCAATGAAAAGTGAATACATGTCGTACCAACTACGGAAAACAAATGCTTAAATTTTGTTTACCATCTTTGCTTAACGAATTTTACCTTGTACAAAATGTCGACATTTTTTCTGTTTCGTTAAAGGATTTGCGGAACATGTTCTTTTCACTGCGTTGTTTCGTACAATTCTGCTGTTCCTCTTTTTCTGTATTTTGTTTATTGTGAGTGTTTTCGTGCTTCCGTGCTACCGGTTTTTTCTGTTTATACTTTAGCCCTTTTTTTAAAAGTAAAACCTACGTAATCATGGGTTACTTAAAGAATGCCTAGTATTTACCTGGTTATAAACATGTATTGTGTAGTTCTTTATGGTCTGTAACTCTTATGATTTCCTTTTTTGTAGTGACCGTGTTTTGTCACTGCTCAACTTGTGAGAGTTCGATGTTGTGAGAAGAAAAATAATGTACCCTGACAAAGATGTACGTGTCCTATGCCATGTAGGGGGCATGGACCCCGTCAAGCCATTATATGGCTTTTTGGCCATGCTCCCAAGCATCACTGATGTTGAAATAAATGAATTGAATTGAATTGAATTGAAAATGGAAGGAAAGCTGCGGAGATGCAGCTTGACTTAGTACCACTGCCCCAAAACAAAAAAAAACATTTATTTTGATTTAGTGATTGTTGGGTTTAAAGGGACACTGAAGTGAATTTGTCAAGCTCCCGTTTTGCTTGCACTGCGTAGACTGGCTCAAATTAGCACACTTTTCATCGTTTATACGGTTGACAAATCGGTAATTATTTTACAAAGCGCGAAAGAAGAAAAACTACCATGCGCGGTTTGCGGTGGCCGCACCAACTAAGGCTATGACGTTGAGAGGAGGGGGCACCGTGATTGGACGATGCCCAAGGTTAGCAATCAAACAAATTTCGGTTTCGGTTCTGTAAAACACAACCAATAGCGTTGTTGGATGGGCATTCTCAATATCTCAGTAATCATCGTACCGCGCTTCTGCCATGTTGTCGGCTGTAAAATGCATAAGATAAGCCTCCCAGGACGGCTTGGAATCGTAGCATTCACTAGCCGAGGCCTACGCAGTGCATGAAAGCCCTCCGCGTCCCCGCAGACGCTCAAATGCGATGCGCTTTTCCCCTATATTTGGAGCTTGCCTCACTCATGCCTGTATATTAAAAAGCGTGTTCGCACCAGGCCAAGGGTCTGTTGATTCTGGCCTCTGCCCACTGCCCGCAAGCAGTCGGTGCTTATGGCAACAGCACGCCAACCAGAACTCGCTAGCGCGCCAGTGCCAGCCTGCGCGCGTTCTGTGAACTAGTTCGTGGAGCAATAAACGTTGCGGCCCGAAAAAAGGTGAAATCAGTACAGAAAACATCAGCGGAAAAGGAAAAAGTTAACTTATAAAAAAAAGCACGTACCCGCGGGGATTCGAAGTTGTGAATTGCAAAACACTTGCGCTGAAGTACCTAGCGCTCCAAACAACTCGGCCACGGGCGAGCGCAGACGACCTTGGAAATATAAGGTATATAATGTATAACCAGTTCACACTTTTATTTAGTTTTAGCATTCCAAGCAGCTTAGGTGACTATTTGTTGTTTTGCGCTCGTGCAGTAAGCATCCCCCAAGTTTCCACAATATCTCACGTCTAGCAATTGCAATTTCTTAGACGGAAAAGCGTTCGCAGATGCGTAGTCGTGGCTGCTGGCCGCTGTGCTTGTTCGCCCAGCGCAAAAAAGTGCTTCTCGCACCCTAGTTTTACGCTGTACGGTAAAAATATCAGTTGATATTATTTCCTTAGTACCTATATTGACTTCGCTGACTCTTCTCCCGCCTTCAAGAGGGCTTATATTTTCCTACTGGCGTACCAGGTCAGCGAAGCGTCGCATGTGCGCTTGTTGCAGCGCTTGTGTGAAGCGACCTTGACTTGGAGCTAGATACAGTGTACAAACTAACCAAGTAAAGAAAGGCCACATTCTTCCATTCACAAACGTGTCCTGGCTTCGTTCAACTGACGAACGAATTGCGACGCCCCGTCGGCGGACGGGCGGACGAAACGCTGGGCCGACGGACTCTGTCTGAAGGCCGGTGAGCCGTGCAGTACGCAGCCAATTGCGAGCTCGGCTCCTCCCGACGTCACACGAAAAACGCCACAGAAAATGGGCGAGCGTGAAGAGAGGGAGGACAGCATTTCGAATTACGCTTTTCTACTAAATAAAATCGCGTAAATGCGCCTAGAGTGGTCGAAACATGGCCTGGGGACTCTCGGACTACAATTTGCACTAGAATCCCGCAATGTTTACATATCACTTCAGTGTCCTTTAAGAAGCTTCAGCAGTGCTGGCCTCCCGTAGACAATACATGGACATTTTCAGAAGCCATAGGCGCGCCTAATATTGGCCTAGCTTCATGCGTTAGTATCACTTTTTTCCAGCAGTCAAAAATGGGGGGATTGTTGCAGACAGATTCTCACCTAGGATCTTTGATTTTTACGAACGAGTAAGAAGTATTCGCAAAAACATGGGTTTTCGGGGTGTCTGTTTCTGCCCGCCGCATTGAAAAAAATCCACCCATATCAAACTTCTGTTCGCAACATTCCCTTCCTTTGGCTTTCGCTCTTCTGATTGCATACATGCCGGTAGAATTCTTCTGGGGCGAATAGTTTTAGCGCTAGGCTTTCTGAAAGTTTCGGAGCTCGACAACGCCCGCAATTGAATTTCGCACCCTTGTTGGTGGCTCCGCCTTTCGTAATGAGAAGGAAACATTATTTGGCTTTACCATTCACCGCATACACGCTGCGCTCTTGCTATGTTACTGCGCGTATAGCCGGACGTTTGGGCTCATGCGGCATGCGCGCGGGAGAGCGAAGAAAGGATTGCCGTTACTCATGTGAGCGGGCACCACCGCTTTGATTGCAACTATGCATTACAGCGTCATCTCTTGCGCCCCGGGTTCCACGCTTATCAGCGTGCGGTGAAGAACAAGGTTAGACCGATGGCGTTGGTCGAAGCGGGGAATGTTTTGCTTTTTCACAGAACGACGGCTTGCAGGTATGCTGTATAGTTTTTAATTGCAGAGCATTTCTATAACTCACGATGTCACCCGTTCTAGTTGTCCATCGTAGTCCACACCCCTACCCCTACACTATAAAAAAAAATAATACAAACCGGCGCCCGGTTTCGATCCCACGACCCTGCGGGCGGAACGCAAGGTACATGGTGCTCTACCCACTACGCCACAAAGCCTACACAGAATGGAGGGCTACGAACACGCCTTATATCCTTGACTCATTGAAACTACGTCAAGAAGCTGCTGATACAACGCATTCACTACCTGTGGGCGGAACGCGAGGTACATGGTGCTCTTCCCACTGCGCCACAATAATCATACCCACCTGCTAATAAATGATGTCATACCCACCTGCTAATAAATGATGTCACGTGACCACGTAATTACGTCTCCTCATTTAACTACAATACAACACCAACAGCAACAAGTGCAACAACATTAACGTAACGCAAACTACTTAACGTCGTGCGCCCCCGGAAATGCTCTGCATTTGATCGTGCCCCTCGCGAGGGGTTTGTTTAGTTTCCTGCCGCAGCAAGAACCAGGCGGCCTCCTGCGCTGTGTTGTGTGTTCTCTCTCTGTCTTCGTCCTTTTTGCGCTATGAATTCATCAAGATCTCCTGCGCAGTTTGTGGCGCATGCCCACTTGGGGGATTGGCCAGGATCGTTTCACTTACTACATGCCGGTTACGGCAGGATTTGACTCAGAATTTTTTATTAATAAACTATGAGCCGTCGCAAAGACGAAGCGCTTGCTCGAAGTGAAGCGACCAGTGGGTCCGGCGGCAGCATGGAATGCACTCGCTTCAAATTCTTATGCTCTGTCTTGCAGATTGCTGCATGCACCGGAATCTACAGTGTTCTGGATGGACCATCTTTTTCAAGCAGCGTACCCACTTGGCCGGTCAACGAATGTTTCGTCAATTCCACGTGCGGCGAAGTAGCTTGCTGAGTGACGGCGAAGAAACTTTTTGGCAACCGTAGCAGCTGGACTGAAAGTGCGCGCGCATGGTGCGATATCAGGAACAAGGCGACATCTGTGACGACACCGGAACGTATAAAGGCATCGCATCGTCCGCTGCTCTTCAGTGGGTCCGGCGGCAGCATGGAATGCACTCGTTTCAAATTCTTATGCTCTGTCTTGCAGGTAAGCTTGAAGTACAATTTCAAAAGCTATAGAAGTAGCAACTATTTCTTACTGCTGCTGCCGGACCCCCCTGCAGACCTCATGAATATGTCTTCTGTGCTGATGAATTTCTTGAGAATGCTGTTGCTCGTGTGTGGTGATGTGGAGAGTAACCCTGGTCCTGAGGTCGAAGACATGTTGCGAGAATTGCTTTCGGGGCAGACTAAAATCACACAGGAGATAACAGGTCTTTCCTCTAGGGTTGCATGCTTTGAAGAACGATTAACTAAAATTGAGCTGTCCATTCCATCAATTACTGATGTTGCGCCACGCGTGTCTGAACTCGAGAAAGCCGTAGCTGACATTCGAGATATTGTTAGTAAATTGGACCGCAAAAACGACGATTTAGAGAATAGGTCCCGTAGAAATAACCTGCTCATCTATGGCTTAACTGAAAACTCTGGGGAAACTTCGGATGAGTTGCTGGAAACGGTAACTGGACTGATTACATCAAAACTAGAAGTTAAGTGTGGCGATATCGAACGATGCCATAGGCTGGGAGTGCGTAAGAGCAGTAGCACTAGCCCAAGACCTGTTATTATTAAGCTGCTGGATTTCAGAACTAAGGTCGCTATTTTAAGCAATGCAAGCAAGTTGAAGGGCACGAAAATATTTATAAATGAAGACTTCTCTGTGCGCGTGAGGCAGATACGCAGGGAACTGTGGCAGAATTCCGCCGAGATAAGGAAGGATGCGGAAAAAGCCAGGCTGCACTACGATCATTTGTTGGTGGACAACGTTCGGTATTCTTGGGATGAGAAGAAAAAAGCTATCGTTAACGAAAGCCGTCGGTTGTCTGCTACAAACAATGAATGACGGCTTAGTGCGAAATCCTTTGCGCTTTTGAATTTAAATGCGCGTAGCCTAGTTAATAAAATTGCAAACTTTAACTGGCTTATTGAGTGTCATAGTCCATCAGTTATCTGTGTGACTGAGACTTGGTTAAATGAATCTATCCTTGATCATGAATTCTTGCCTCCTGGTTACACGGTTCTAAGAAAAGATAGGCCTTCTGGCCGTGGTGGCGGAGTGGCACTTTTTATTAAAAGTGGTATTGAATTCTCTTTACTGCCAGAACTCCCAAATACTGAATCTATATGGTGCAAACTAATGCTTGATGGTCTCGCTATTGTTGTTGGTGCTCTGTATCGTCCTCCTAACTCTGCCTCAGACGTTTTTTCGACTGTCAGTGACTATATTGTTGGACAAAAAGCTGGACTGTTCTAAACTCGTATTCACCGGTGACTTTAATTCCCCCTCCATAGATTGGAATTTGTTAACATCAACTGGTCGTGACAGAATAATTTGTGACTCTTTAATTATTATGTCAATAGCTTTCGATCTATCGCAGCTGGTTGATAAGGCTACGCGCGAGGATTCTATACTAGATCTTGTTTTTGCCAACCATGAATTGGTTAAGAATGGATATCAGTGCAGGGTTGTCGATAAAATTTCCGACCATAAGGCCGTTATTGTTGATTTAAATGTTGCTTGTAAGCCAGTACGACCAACGTTTAAGACTGTGCTGAATTTTGAATGCGCAGACGACACTTCTATTTTTGCTAAACTTGCAACATGCTTTGACGATTTCTTATCTTGTAGTGACCACTGCTGTATTGATACGTTGACTAACCAATTTTACGGCATAGTTAATGAATGCATAGCGCAGTTTGTTCCTCACAAGAGCATAAAACGTCATGCCAAACACCCTTGGTATACTAGGTCAATTATACAGCTTAAACGTCGTATTAAGCGACTGAGAAAGCGATGGAGGGTGCAAAATAATGACGGGGAGTCCCAAATTAACTTCCTTAAATCTGAACTAAAAGCTAAAATGAGTGATGCGAGAAAGTTTTACTTTAATACCACGTTAAGCTCTTTTATGAAAAATAATCCCATTAAGTTTTGGAAAACTATCAATCCTACCACTGCCTGTCCGTCAACTTTCGTGATAGATGATGTGTCCTGCTCCGATTCATCCAAAATTTCTGAAGCCTTTAATAAGTATTTCCAAACTGTATTTGGAGATGACAATGGAACGACCCCTGACATTCGTAGCAGCCAGGAAATAGATTCGTTTCCAGCAATTGAAATTAGTTACACTGGCGTTCTTAACCTTCTGTTGAATATCGACACTACTAAAGGTGCCGGGCCAGATGGTATACCAAACATGTTTTTGAAGCGTTATGCAGAATGGAATGCTCGTTATTTATCTATAATTTTTGCTAAATCGTTAGAGACAGGTACTGTGCCGACCGTTTGGAAAATCGCCAATGTAATTCCTGTGTTTAAATCGGGTAATAAGCAACTCATTTCTAATTACAGGCCTATTTCATTAACGTGTACCTGTTGCAAGCTTCTAGAGCACATAATTCATAAACATGTACTTCAGTACCTCACTGATAACAACGTATTGTCGCGTAATCAGCATGGTTTCCGCTCTGGTTTTTCTACAACTACACAGCTCATTGAATTCACTCACGACATCGCTTCTGCTCTTAATACTCGAGGTCAGGTTGACGCCATATTCATAGATTATAGCAAAGCATTTGATGTAGTGTGTCACAAAAAACTTCTTACTAGACTCAGAAATATTATTAACGATGACAAAATAATAGGCTGGATAGCTGATTGGCTACGTATGAGGTCACAATTTGTTACATTTGAGCATGCGCAGTCATCGTCGTGTGCAGTCACTTCCGGGGTACCACAGGGCTCGGTACTTGGGCCCCTATTGTTCATTATTTACATTAATGATGTCACACAGGTCATTAAGGACACACCAGTGAAGCTGCGATTGTACGCTGACGACTGCGTTTTATATACTAGCGTAAATAATGCTCATGACCAAGATGTTCTGAACAAAGTATTTTCGTCCTTTTGTGGTTGGAGCACCACGTGGCAAATGAACATTAATTACCAAAAAACTGTTCAAATGACATTTACCAATAAAAAACAGCCGCTAAGGTTTAGTTATAGTTACAATGGGCACTACCTAAACTCTGTGAATACATTCAAATATCTTGGTGTTACCTACACTCAAAACCTAAAGTGGCACCATCACATATGAAACAATTTGCGCTAGGAGCACTTAGAAAACTGGGATACATAAAACGAACACTCAAGCACTCTACCAAGGACTGCAAATTAACCGCGTACTAAATCGCTCGTCCGACCATTGCTAGAGTACGCCTCAGCGGTATGGTCACCCTATACTGCACTTGACATAAATATGCTCGAGGGCATACAGAAAAAAGCAATACGGTTTATTTTTGGCCGGTATGACCGCAATTTTTCTCCCTCATCTCACGCATGCTCATTGTCGTTAGAACCCCTTGCTTTTCCGACGCACACTTGATCCGTATCACTCTGCTACATAAGATTGTACACAGCCGCAGTTGCATTGAAGCACCGATTACTTTTTGTCATTCAGCACGACGAGCCACGCGCCGATCTCACCCACTCAACATTGTTCCCTTCCAGCCATTTGTAAATTGCTTTAAGCATTCCTTTTTTCCAGCCGTTGTTGAGATTTGGAACAACCTAGATGGTTCCCTGCGCGAAAAACCAATTGAACTGTTTTTGAAAGAACTGCCTAACCATATTTTGTAATATGTTTTAGATGCTTTGTATGTTTATGTGGTGCAGCTTAATGTATGTTCTTTTCTTTTCATGATGTACCCACTCCTGCTATGTCTCGTGAATCGAGACAGCAGTATCTGTAAATAAATAAATAAATCTTGCCGGTACAGCTGTTGCTTGTCGTCCATTGAGTGATGGCGGATGTCACGGCGCAAAAACGCAGGAATATTATTTTTCTTCTAGGCTCAAATGGGGGAAGAGGGAAAGAGGGTGGTTTCGCCCTTGAGTCGCTAAAGAAACTTTAGTGGGGCTTCCTGAACTGAAAACGCGACCCGTCTTCTTTATTTTTTCTTTTTTGCTGTATAAAACATTTTGCCTTCTCCTAATACTGCTTTTCCTCCTCCTCTTCGTCCTCCTTCTCTCTCTCTCTCTCTCTTCATCTCTCTCTCTCTCTCTCTCTCTCTCTCTCTCCCCCCTCTCTCTCTCATTCGCGTAGCGGAAGCAATAGCCATTTCAGGAACACCATTTTTTTTTTCATATAACGAGGAAAGTTTTTTCTTTAGCTTCAGCTTCAGCATTCCTACGGACCGAGACTGAGCTTACGCAGCCACTTGCGCCTGCACATGCGTACGCCCGAGGAGTAATGCGTAAACTCGCTGACTCGTGCGCGAGTTTGAAGCTGGTTTACGACATTTTTGTATTGTTCACTTAGCAGCGCAACGTTCCCTAAATGTCACGTGCCTGTCTAGAAATCGTAGAATTTAACATTTTTATTACTTGAATCTATTCCAGGCTGCAATTTCACAAAGCAGCAGACAGAGGCAAGTGTGCGAGCGCACAGAATGTTAACCTTATTGAAACTTAAGGATATAAAAGTAAAGCTATCAGTCTGCTTATGTTGCAGTTAAAGTGGTTTCTTCAAGCAGACCAATGAGTTACTTTTGCTATAGGTATGAAGCCCGATTTTTGTGCAGTTTAAATGTGTCCTTCCAAAATTTCTCCGAATTCCTCCTTTACACCGCTCAATTTTCATTCCCCAGGACAAAGAAATGCGCGGTGTTCTGCTAGGGGTACATCGATACAGCGTAGAGGTGAGACAGCCACGCTCTGATGTTTAACTTAATCTTTATAATCTATCGTAAACAAAACAATGAAAGAAGGGTATGTGGGTGTACTGTTCTTTTTAATTTTTCCTGTTCGTTTATTCTTCAGTTTCTTTTCCCATCCCAGGTTTCGCGGTCTTTCTTTAATGGTTATTTGGTTGTATTTCCGCTGTGCTATTTGCGTTCTGGGTTCATAGCTCAGTTTTAGCGCTTTAAAGCTGGCTAAATTATTGGTCATCCATGACCGTTCACGGGTGTTCGCCTTCTGTTCTCGTTTTGTAAAAATTTTGTGCCAATCCATCAACACAGATCTCTTACCTACTTTCGCAGACTTAATTTGTGCACAAATGAGACACGGATGCTACAATGTGTCTCCTTCTGCCGGCGCATAAAATGTATATATGCGCTTTTTATACAAATTCATGTAAAGTTTCCATGAGAAAATATAACTTGTATGCAATTGTAACGTGTATACATTTCTATGTCTCGCGCGTTCGCTAGAACAGCACTTGCCTTGTTTACGGGCACTGTCCTCGTCAAACAGATGGCTTTAGGAAAGTACCCCACCCCCAACATCGGAACTGCTGCTGTTGGTGTTGAAATAAAGATGTTAGATAATTGTTCTCTGTTTAAATGCTATTTAGCCCGGTTTGTTTCCTTTTTCACTTATTTATGTCCCTTCAGATCATTCTCGGCCCATTTTTGTTACAAGCCGACAGACCAACCGCCGGCAGACCATGGCGGCGACTCGTTTGATTTCGGCCCCTACATCGTGTTGACGCCCTGGCGTGAGTTAACTCAGCATAGGTTTCCTCCTCATACAGCTACATTAAATGTTACCCTCGTAGTCTCAGCGCTGCTATTAGAAAAAAGCCTTAAATTGTATATTGGTTGAAACACGTCAGAGCTGGTCCACATTATACCTCCGTCCGTCTTTCCCTTTTGTTCACCTGCAATGCGATCTCTTTCTGGTCCCACACAAGGATGTGTAACGTACGTTGTATGTTAACCAGGGAATTTGGGAAGTCGGGCATATCCAATTCAGATAGATGCTTTAGCCTTCAAGCAAAATGTGTGGACTCGTTGCTGTATTTAAACCAGAGCTTTCTACCTCTACCAGCCAATGGTTCTTTCGCGGCGTGTGGGACAATAAACTCCCAACGCGGCGGAGGCAGCGGTGGGGCCGGGGGGGGGGGGGGGTTCACTCATTGAGCACACTGAAGATTGCGCGGCGAATTTACCTAGCGTTCTCGCCGGCGGGCGCGTCGGCGGTACGGCTTTGTCGTCTGCTTTAGCGACGGTTGTTTTGGGTGTGTTTTCGCGCAGCTTCGCGTCCATTGCGCGCTTCCTTCGCACGGCTTGATTGAATTGTTCCACAGCACCTCCTGGGTAACCCGGACCCGGTGGAACTATGTAGTCGTACCGCAAAGTTAAGGATTGGTTTCCAGGGCGAATGGGAAAACCGAATGTAGACTCCTTTTTCTAAATAGACCAACATACTAAAAAAAAAGGTGAAGACATCTGGCCGCTAGCTTCCTCTAATACTTAGAAACTAGTTTTAATGGGCATAAATACCTTTCACGCTGCTAGCCCCGAGCTGCCCAGGAATGTCTCAACCTTTTAAAGGACTCCTTTTTCTAAATTGGTAAATACCAATTCGATCGCTCAAATGCTACTTTAGGAAAAACGGGAACAAAGCTCATTTCCCGCGAACGGAGCAACTGGTTCTGGCAGAAGCAGACGATAGATAGAGATAGACGAACGAGTACAAAAGTTCCAAAGCTGAGCTTCCATAGAAGTCTATGCGTTCTGCTGTTCGTATACTTACTGAATGGGGGGCTTGGGGTTGTCTAACTGACGCAAGCAAGTTTTAATCGGCATAATATTTTCTCCCAGAACAAAAACAAGCCAGGAATGCGGGCAAAAACAAACCACTAAGCTCGCATAAGAAACGCGGGAACAAACCAACACCGAATGAACGGTCCCGTGCCGCCGCAATTCGGTGTCTCCCACGAGACCCAGCAACGCGACACAGCGATTCAAACTTCTTGTAAACCGCGTCGCGATAATTTTAGCGGTGGTGTCGGCGGCGAGCGAGCAACCGAACAGCCCCGAGCTAGCGTGAATGAAGGTACATCAGCGGTCGGTTCCCGTGGACTTGGGGACCACGGCTAGGAAAATCAAAATTTTCCGTTTAATTTCTCTGTCTCACCCTTTAAACACGAAAGATGCTTCTATCCTTTAAAGATGTTTTCTGTTTTTCGTGCCGACGCACGGCCCGGCATCAGCGGCGGCGTCCGCTGCTCTAGCCCGGCAGTGGCTGACGCTGGTGCGATCGGGATGCCGCCGCCGCGAATTCCAAGTAACGGCTGGCAGAATCTCTGGTTTCACTCTTCGTAGAACCACGTGTGTGAATTCAAGTGACGCCGAATGGGCAATTTTTGTTGATGTCGCTTAAACCTTTGCTTTCCATTCACCTTCAGAGCATGCATTTTAGCCATTTTTTTGTCTGGAGATCACACATTCCTTTTTATTTTCTGTATACGCAGATGCAAACATTTCTGGTGTGTTTTTTGTAGCTTCTGCTCCGAATTTATAACGCACTTAGTACGGTGAGATTCAGTGACACTGATCATCCAGATGTTTGAGACAATGTCGATAACTCTGCTTAGAGTAGAGACATTTGGGCTGCTATCAAGGAGGCGTAGTGCGGCTGCGCGTTTTTCGGAGTTCACTGTGCCCCACCCACGTGATTCTGGGAATATATAATGGACAGTGCTGGAGTACCTGTTAGTGCTACGATGACGCATCTACATTCCGGTGGCATACTTCACAATTACAACTCCCGCGCAGCAGGCTTCTGCATTGGTTCTATTCCCTACGCTGTAGAGGACTTACACACGCGCAGGCATACACTAGCACGCACGCGAACGCACCGAATCGCGTGCACGAAAAACAGGAGGATACCAAACAGCTGCAGTTAGCTACACAATTGATTGCTGTAGTCGTACTTTTCCGCATGTCTCCACCACTTACGCTTGATAAGTAGGAACTGCGTCGCTTGCGCTGCACTGAAACAGTTGTCACCAGTTGTCACAAGCGAAGCACTCGGCACACAAAACTCCATAAATTTTGGCAATCGTCTCTTTAAAACGTAGAAATTCTAACGTGGCTCTTCCACTTTCCGAACCTTGAATTTTCGTAGTGACACTCAGTGCCTCTACCGAAATAGCGGGTTTTTAAACCTTGGTTGAGTTAATCACTTGAAGCCGCGCGATTGAAAGCAAACAGAAGAGGATCAACGAAAATCTGCACACTGCAATGGGCCGGCCCAGTCCAGTAATGAGGGGAGCTCCATGGGGTAGCGCCACAAGGAAAGCTGCCCAGCCCCTAACACCATTTTCCTTTCTAGACGTGGTCTCCGCCACTTGCTTTTTTTGCCACACGCTAGTGCCTTCTTTGAAGCGAACGACGCAAGCGCCATGCTGGGCTGTTAAGTGCACCCGTCTTTCCGGGCCTCTATTTGGTGTCCGGGTGTTACAAAATGAACTGTAGTAATTTGGCATTAAGTTCGCGGTTTGTGACGGTTTGTGTGTGTGTCGTGTTGTGTGTGTGCGTGTGTGTGTCGGTGGTGTGAGCTGTGAGTGTGACGTTGGTGGTGTAGTGTGACGGGCGTGAGGGAGGGGAGAGGGAGAGTGAGGTGTGAGTGAGCTGAGGTGTGTGTGTGTGAGTGTGTCTGAGTGTGTGTGTGTGTGTGAGGGAGTGAGTGGGGTGTGAGTGTGTGAGTGTGTTGAGTGGGACGATTGTGCGTGTGTGGTGTGTGTGTGGTGGTGTGTGCGGTGTGTGTGTGGGGAGTGGGTAATTTTTGTGTGTGTGTGTTGCTGTGTGTGTGTGTGCTGTGTGTGTGTGTGTGTGTGGTGTGGGTGTGTGTGTGTGTCGTGTGTGTGTGTGTGTGTGTGTGTGTGTGATGTGTGTGTGTGTGATGTGGTTGTGTGTGAGTGTGTGGGTGTGTGTGGGTGTGTGTTGTGTGGTGTGTGTTGTGTGTGGTGGTGTGTGTGTGTGGTGTGGTGTGTGAGTGTCGTGTGGTTGTGTGGGTGGTTGTGTGTGTGTGTGTGTAGTGTGTGTGTGTGTGAGTGGTGTGTGTGTGTGTGTGTGTGTGTAGTGTGTTGTTGTGTGTGGTGTGTGTGTGATGTGTGTGTTGATGTGGTGTGTGTGCTGAGGTGTGTGTGTGTGTGTGTGTGTGTGTGTGTGTGTGCTGTGTGTGTGCGTGAGGTGTGTGTGTGTGTGTGGTGTGTGGTGTGTGTGTGAGTGTGTGTGTGTGTGTGTGTGTGTGTGTGTGTTTGTGGTGTGTGTGTGTGTTGTGATGTGTGTGTGTGTGTGTGCTGTGTGTGTGTGTGTGTTGGTGTTGTGTGTGGGTGTGTGTGTGTGATGTGTGTGTGTGTGTGTGTATGGGTGTGTGTGTGTGTGTGTATGTGTGTGTGTGTGTGGTGTGTGTGAGGTGTGTGTGTGTGTGTGTGTGTGTGTGTGTGTTGTGTTGTGTGTGTGTGTGTGTGAGTGGGTGTGTGTGTGTGTGTGTGTGTGTGTGTGTGTTGGGTGTGTGTGCATGGTGTGTGTGTGGTGTTGTGTTGGTGTGAGTGTGTGTGTGGTCGTGTGTGTGTGGATGTGTGTGTGTGTGTGTGTGTTGTTTGTGTGTGTGGTGTGTGTGTTGGGTGTGTGTGTGTGTGTGGTGTGTGTGTGGTGCTGTGCTGGGATGTGTGGGCTGTGTGTGTGTGTGTGTGTGTGGTGTGTGTGATGTGTTTGTGGGTGTGTGTGTGTGTGGGGTGTGTGTGTGGTGTGTGTGTGTGTGGCTGTGGTGTGTGTGTGTGTGTGTGTGTGTGTCGTGGTGTGTGTGTGTGTGTGTGTTCGTTTGGTTGTGTGTATTTGTGTGTGTGTGTGTGTGGGTGTGTTTGGGTGTGTGTGGTGCTGTGGTGTGGGTGTGTGTGTGTGTGTGTGTCGTGTGTGTGTGTGGTGTGTGGTGTGTGTTGTGTGTTGTGTGGTGTGGGTGTGTGTGTGTGTGTGTGTGTGTGGTGTGTGGTGTGTGTGTGTGTGTGTGTGGTGTGGGTGTGTGTGTGTGTGTGTGGTGTGTGTGGTGTGTGTTTGTGTGAGTGGGTGTGTGTGTGTGGTGTGTGATGTGTGTTGTGTGTGTGTGTGTGTGTTGTGTTATCTTGTGTCATCACCCACAGAAGACCACAAGAGAGAATGTGTAGGTCCCAATCGACGGTGGAAGGGGAAATGCCGACCCCGGCTGTTGCGAGAGTAGCAGTGGTGGTGCTGGTTTTACTCTACACTTCCGCGATGCAAACCCTAGTGGTGTGCGCAGACTGACAAAACAATTAATAGGGAGGAGGGAGGGGGGGGGCAAGTATACGTATTTTTAAAACCACCTTGGTTCGTATGCTTACCGATTCATCGCGTTTAAGTAATCGCGGATGTGGAATGCTGAGCGAGCACAGCGTGTGGGTCTCCCTGACCCCCGCTCGCGATGGACTTTCGACGATGCGATTAGCACGCTGCTGGCATAGCAGCACAATACAATCTTTTTGAACAAGACTTATGGCTCTTGCTGACAAGGGTGTTTTAATTACGCAGAAAAATAACACCACCGCACAACCAGTCAAACTACAATTCCTAGGTCGTGACTGTTATTGGCCTAACTCCGCACACAGTTCTTCGATCCTGCTTTTGTGGATCTTTTTCGTGCACAACGAATGCTTTAAGCGATCAGAAAAATGTAATTGTAGTACTTTAGATTCCGTTACAACGCATAAACATGGGAAACGTTGTCTTTGTTTGCGTTGCGTCCAGGTTGCGCAACTTTTCCAAATAAATCGTTCGCATATCTCGAGCGCCGTTTTCACATTCCACTTCCTCCTTATCCTCTGATTTAGCAGCTTTGTACCCAGGTAAAATGGATCTTTCCCTATCATTTGGCAGTGCAATGCTTTCTCATGAAAACACAAATTTCCTTAATGTTTAAAAGTTTGGTTGAGTACAAAAAAGAGTGTTTAACGCCAACCGGCTGTTATGACTGAATGATGTACGTTATTTTAAATTGATTACAAGACAGCAAAACCTATTATGATATTACATTGATAAGGATGAAGTTATTTCTAGCTTTTAAGGATTTTTTTCTCTTGTGGCCCTTGTCATAGCTTTAAGTGTGGAAAGTAATTTTGCTCGATCCGCTGCCGGCCAAGTGCACCAATCTGCCACGATAATTCGTCGTCGCTAGAAGGTTTTTCTTGATCGATGTACAGACTCGCTGTTCATCGTAAGCGATACAGCCAAAACATACGTCCGAACCGCACTGCTGTTTCGCCACTCCATGTCGTACGGACATGCTGTCGCCATTTTGGTGTGGTCTTTCCTCCAACCGAGTGAAGCACCGTGCTAACCAAACGAAGTTTGCGCCTTAAAAGGCAGCGCAGCAGAAGTTAAAATAGTGGAAAGTTCCTGCAAAATTCAGCAGATGGCGACAAACACTGCACAACCGCGCCGCGCAACATTCCGCGCCGACGTGTATTAACCGCCTACCGCACGCAGGCAATGCTGGTCCTCCGGAAGCGGATGGCACGCGGTCCGCCGAGAGGACTACTTTGCGAGTAATTTCTTCCCCTCCCATCTGCATATGATAAATGGTGTATCACTGTAACAAAAATAGTCGGCCGCAGCCCCGGCTGGTGTGATGCAGCTGTTTGACGTGTATTCTGGACCGTACTTCAGCGTGGGATATTATTTGCTTGGTACTTTTCCTAGTGCGCATCCGGAAACAAGTGGATAGCTGTTGTCAATGGTTATGCTGCAATACCGACGTGCAATCCCAAAGAGGTGTGTCCCTGTAGTTGCAGATTTTTTCATACACGATATCATTATCTACCCCGGTTACCCTCATCAACTACTAACGGACGGAGGCCGCTACTTTTTTATCAAACCTACGTTTGATAAACCTAGGTGTTTTCAACACTATACTGCGTTTGAGGAGAAGGAAGAATAACATTGATTTTTAGAAGGGAAAGGAGAGTGGGTGGTGGCCTCAGAACAGGCCGCCTTCAGGCCCCCCAGCAGCCCCTGCTCGGGAGATCAGGTACTCCTGATCCTCGAGCTGGAAGCTGGTGAGCCTATGTTCCCACTGCTTTAGTGCAGGTGATGGAATGGGGTTAGGTTGTTTGAATAAAGCTTTTTTCTTCCACTCCTTTTATCAAAAACTGTCGACGAGATTCTTCGCTCCTGCCCTACAGATCACTGTGTCATCAACATCATCTTCACCACCACCCTATCTATGCCAACTTTAGGGCAAAGGCCTCTCCCTTTAATGTCCAATTATCCCGGGCGTGTGCTAACTCTGCGGCGTATACGACCCCCAAACCAGTGGTTTAACCGAACGACTCAACCGGACGTTCACTGATATGCTCTTCGTGCACGTGTCGGCGGACCATCACGATTCGGACATCACCTTTCCCTATGTCACCTTCGCATATAATGCATCTCGTGAAGACACGACTGCATTTTCTTCCTTTTATCTCCTGCACGTGCGTGAGCTAACCTTGCGAATGGACACCATGTTTACATGGCTTGATTCGCTGAGTGCGCCATGAGGCTATCGCCCGTGCCGACCACGTATGTCATATAGCCTGCACCAGCCTCCTCTCCCCTACCCGAAATGCACAAGAAGCTCGTTAAGACGTCAATCACCCTAACTTCCACTTTTATACCGGATCCCTTGTTTTGCTACGTCGTGTGGGTCTTTTTGAAAAGCTTCCCACATACCACACCGGCTTTTACCGCGTCATCCGGCAAGTAACCTGACGTTACCTATAAAATCAGCCGTGTCGTTCTTTCTACTTGACCACATGTACCTTCAATTGACGTAGTGCACTCCGCATGCCTCAAGCACCCCGATTCCTCCACTTTATATCGTATATTGTAGCCATACGTTTGTCGATGCAACTAAAAATTAAGTGTTGCAGCTACAGTTACCTTAGTAGAACTGATTACAGTAACAGTTACAGAGTTTCCAAAAGTAACTTGGTGCAGTTAACATGAAAAAGTAACGTCGTTACTTTCCGTTACTATATAAAACTAGTAGATAGCAAACGAAATGATAATCTTTTTAATAGAAACGTATGAAGGTATGCGGAGTGAGGTGAGGTGACTGTGAGAGGGAAAGAGGTTCCCAGGCTGCAGCACATGTGTATCGCAGGGAGAGAAAGGGAAGAGGAGGGGGTAGAAATAGTTGAGGTAGTTGATGTAGTGGTACAAAGGTGGTTGGGGCAGAAAAAGGAAGGGGTAATGGGGAAGAGAAGACAGATCAGCGACCACCGCCGGGGAACTGCATAACTATCAGCGGGCTTTTTCTTTTTTGAACATGAAAGAAAAATTTCCTTGTTTGAAAAGAAAAATCAGAAAACTTTACAAGTATTAAAAGAAAAATAACAAACACTAAACCTTAAGAACACTTCGCTCTAAAAATTGATCTTCACTGTCGACTTGGATCCTTGGTAACACCAGTCCTATGGAACGGACAAGCAACTCCTCTTACGCATTTTTACAAGCCTAGTTGGGTCCCGATTGGACTATGGCAGCGTCATTTATGGGTCTGCCACAAAAACGGCACTGAAAATGGTCGACCCAGTGCTGCATCTGGGTCTTCGCCTTGCATGTGGTGCTTTTCGCACTAGCCCAGTCGAGAGCCTCTACGCCGAGTGTGATAAATGGTCCCTATATCACCAGAGGATTTACATGGATTTGTTGTATGCCTCGAAAATCATGGCCCTGACTAACCACCCTTTTAATTCCACCATTAATAACACATCCTCACAACAACTGTTCTTAAATCGTCCATCCATCTCTCTGCCTTTTTCACTTAGGGTAAGAGAGGAAGCCTCTGAGCATGAGGTACCCTTTTTAGACATTCACAAGACACCCATCACTGATTTTATACCACCATGGAATCTGCGCCCTGTGCTCTGTGACCTGTCTTTTACGCATCTTGATAAGAACAGGGCACCAAGAATTGCGATTCAGCAGCATTTCATGTATCTGCAGGATAAATACAGGGCTGCAGAGTTTTTCAGTGATGCTTCCAAAACGTTCACTGCAGTGTCTTGTGCTGCTCATGGACCCAATTTTGAAGGAGGTAGAACCATGAATGCAAAGACAAGTATTTTTTCGGCAGAAGCATATGGCATCTTTCTGGCTGTAAATCACATAGTTGAACATAATATTCCTAAATCCATCATCTATGCAGATTCGCTGAGCGTCGTCCGTGCATTACATCCGGAAAGTCATCGAAAAACCATGTAGTTAACCTTGTCTTCAAATCAATTATGCTGGCGTATTCTGCAAACCTTGAGGTGACTGTGTGTTTGGTGGCAGGCCACTCTGGCATCGGCGGAAATGAACTGGCAGATGAAATGGCCGCCAATGCTGCACTCCGAAACACAGTACACATACCAACACTACCTTACACAGACCTCAAGCCACACATAAGACAGCAACTCCGTAAAACTTGGCAAGCAGACTGGAGCGAACAGACAGACAACAAACTACACGTCATAAAATCACACTTGGGACAATACACTACTGACTCACACTCACACAACAGGCACATTGAAGTTACCTTAGCTAGGTTACGGATAGGCCATACGCATGTAACGCACTCGCACCTGCTCACGGGATCTCCAAGACCCCTGTGTAGCAGGTGTGGGGAGGGCCTATCCATAGTCCACATACTCATACAATGCAAGGCACTTGACACAACACGACACAAACACTTCAGACAACTCTACAGACAACATATTCCCCTACACCCATCGTTGTTTCTGGGTGACGATACCATGGTTTCTGTGAAACGCCTTTCTAAGTATTTGTCAGATGTTAAGTTTTTAAACCTCATTTCCTATCACGCATAATCAAATCTGGCCCTATACACCAGTCATCACCATTATCTTTATTGATCTTACTATGCATAGTTTACACGTTCTATACCTACCTTTTCTGGTAATCACTTCTTTTCATTAAATGACTTCTCTGGCGCTCTTTGCCCTCGTCGGCCTCGCGACATTAAACACCAACCATCATCATCACCTGGATCCTTGGTAGACGTCTTGTCTTGTTTGTGCTTGTTCTTGAACTTTACTTGATTCTTGATTCTTTGATCTTGGTTTGTTGATCTTGTTCTTCATGATTTGTTCGTGACCTGACTTGACCTGGTATATAGATCTGTTACGCGTGATGGTTTGTGATTATGTGCTGTTGGTGTTCTGCTTGGTTTCCTTGTGTTGTTATGGTGTAAGAAGGGAATGACTGGAGATGTGTGGCGGAGGAAGCCTCACCAACATGGCGTTTCTGCTTCATTCCCGTATCATATCCCATCTTTTATATTGTCGTGATTGATCGTGTTGGTGTTCTGTTATGTTTGGTCTATTCTTATGCTTGTAGAATGAATTCGTTAATTTTTAAAACCATCTCTTCTAAAATTATTCTTGTGCCCTTCTTAATTATTTCCGGTTTTCTGTTCTCTAAGTGCTCTCCTAGTTTTTTAACGAGTCCTTTCCTTTCATTTATTAAGATTGGGCATTCTGTTAGATAATGATCAAAGTTCTCTATATCCTTGCTACACTTGCATGTAGATGCCCGTGTTATTCTGAATCTTAAAAAATAAAACGGGAATCTACCGTGCCCCCTAAGGGCTTGGGAAGAGTAGAAGTTTGTAGGAAAGTGGTCCGGAATAAGATTTAGGTTCTTAATCCACCTATAAGTATAACTTGTTTTGCCATCTTTATTCCACACCTTATTCCACTTCTGGTTTAAATTGGTATATAAATGTTTCGAAATGAATGATTTTCTTATTGGAACAAAAGTTGGTTCTCCGTTTCTTGAGGTTCTTTCACCAATTCATCTGCAAAGTTATTGCCTATTGAGGAGCTGTGTGCTTTTACATAACTGAGTTTTATACTTACTGCTGCATTCTCTCTAAGGACTAGTTTTAATTTGGTAATTATTGGATTTGTATTAAGTGCATTTTTAGTGCTTGGAGTACCGACCAACTATCGGTAAATAGTTGATGGCTATTGTTAGCTTTGTTAGTTATTATAAAATCAAACGCCTTTTTAATGGCTATTACTACCGCTTCGTAGTTGGACCTGTATTCCGGAAGCTTAAATTTTTCCGTTCTTACTATTTGGTTGTTATTGTTAAATATTACAAATGCTGCTCCTACTTCTCTTTTTCCGTCTTTGAACCATCCGTATATATACGGTAGTCTACTATTTCTTCTGTGGGAGTGATTATAATACCGCTTTTATTTTCAGAGTGATCTGTCCAGTTATGGTATTTTTTCATGATTTGATTACTTGTGTATAGCCTATCCTCACATGAAAATGTTTTGCCCTCTTTTAGTACTCCATATTGTTCAATTTCTTTTTCAGTTGTTAGATACACTGGCGGGATTTTCGCCATAATGTTTCAGTACAGGTTTGATGTTGTTTTAAAGCTTTCGTTATCATTAGTAACATTAACCTTTGGATCGCCTGTAGTTTCCTTAAAATAGTTGCCTTCCGAGTGTACCACACCGGTGCTGCGTAGGTAAGCTTTCGTTCAATGCCTCTCTTATACATGACGCGCACTAATTCTCTTTTAGAAATCTTGTCGTCGTTTAGCCTCCTGTTCAGGTTGTATGTTATCTTAGCTGTTTTTTGTTTTAGATATTTTAAATGAGGTAAAAATGTTAACTTATTCTCTATTATTACACCGAGTAACTTCATTTCATTGACTCTTCTTATTCTGCTTGAACCTTGGAGTATAGGTGGATGGGTTCCATACTGTTTTCCTATCCTATTATCATTGCTTGTGATTTGTCATTATTTATTGTTATTCCTTTGCTTACAGCCCTGTCATTAGTTATTTTTAATATTTTTTCTCTGCATCTTTTTTTTTTATTTAAACTGAACGATGATTACTATATC
>JABSTR010000614.1:0-76882 GCA_013339765.2 Haemaphysalis longicornis | reverse complement strand
TCGAGGTCGCCCCAGACGACGCCCCGTGTCAGCTGCAGTTGTCCGCACGGGGGCGTCCGCCGCTTGCTGCGCAGACCCGGGATGTCCAGCCTCACTTCAGCTGTCAGAGCAGGAGCCGGGCCACCAGGTTGCGCATCCACGGGGGCCACCACCTCTTCGTAGAGCGCGAGCATGCGCCCCATGCGCGAGCGGTGGTGGCCCCCTCAGTCGCTGCAGCAGCGGGCCGCCCCCCTCGGCGCGCCGCAGCCGGGTCAATTTGGGCCAAGCGCCCGCCGGTCAGCCGTCATCTCGAGGGTCCACGCCCCCGCCTCGGCCAGCGTCTTCTCGCACGACGAGCTCTGGGGCAGGCCGAGGCAAGCGCCGACCCCCTTGCGGTGATCCCTTTCCAGCTGCCGCCAGGTCGATTTCCGCAGGCTCACCAGCGGCAGCGCATACATGAGGAGACCCACAGCGGAGGGCGTTGTACAGCCGGAGAGCCGTCCGCTGTGAGCAACCCCTGTCCCGGGCCACCATCTTGTGCACCGCCATGGTGTCCAGCTGCGCCCTGGCTCGGAGCTCCTTGGCTGCCTGCCGGAAGTTCAGCCGGTGGTCCAGGGTGAGTCCCAGGTACCGCACCCTGGTCTTCCACTGGAGCTCCTCCCCATCGATGGTCAGGCGCCGGGTCCGTCACGGGCGGCGGCGTCTGGATGCACCAGCATGGCGTCTGTCTTTGTCGCCGACAGCTGTAGGCCGACGCCCGCCAGCTTGGCCCGGACTGCATCCATGGCCGCCTGCAGCTGCCGCACAATGGCTCGGCCCTGACCCTTGGGCCCCAGCACCCACAGGGCGATGTCGTCGGTACATGTCGCCTACACAAGTTATTTTCACTTCAAGATGAAACAGGCCGCTTCACCCCTCTGCACCGTTTGTGGCGTGCGCGAGGACTTGAACCACGTATTATGTGAATGTGCGCGGTATAGAGCAGCTAGGACGTCTCTTTTAGTGTCCTTGGGCTATCCGCTGTCTAGAGGACCAACTCTTGGGCCCTTGGTCTAAGTTTAAACGAGCATCTCGAGCGACAAAAGCTCTATTGACTTTCCTGCGAAGCACAGGACTTGACCAGACTCTTTCATGACTCTGTCAGGACTTCATTCATGAGCGCATCATCGCCATCATAGTCATCACCATAACTTCATCAATTTCATTTTTTTTTTTCATACATCTGGCGTAACAAGCTAGGTGCCTTTGCCTGGCTAACCTCACCAGTATCATTAAAGACTATTCTCTCTATCTCTCTCCTATGTCAGTCCTATGTCACCCTAAAAGGTGACAGCGGTTTTAAGTTATTCCGGACAAAGATCGCACACGAATAATTGCTGCTCTTTTCCGCTTTCTTCACCCATTGAATGAGCACACACGAAAAAAACGCAGATTATGCATCCCTTCCTTTGTCCATATCATTGCAGACACAGCGAGCGCCCTGGTGCCTGGTGTAACCGTCAGTTCTTTCAAACGCGCATAAATCGGACAAGTTACGTTTTTGAAGGACCGAAGTAATGATAATAGATATAGCCCAGAAAACTGTTAAGGCGCGCTCACACTGGGCCGACACGAGTCGCGTACGAGTCGCCAAGTCGTCGATCGACTTCCGAGTTGGCAGACCGCGTTGTCACACTACGCCGACGGCGACACAAACACTTCGGCCGATTGGAAGTTGCGAATCGGCCCGCCGCCGTACTTTCCCGCATCACTCCTCGGCTGTGCGGCGAAGCCACTACGTGCGCCTTTCAGGCAGCTCCCCCCCTTTCCTTGACAGTCATTCATGTTTTCATGCGGGGACAAGCCTGGGTCTCCGTTTCAAAACTTCGGCGGCTGCTGGCGAGGCTCATCTAAACGCTCTTCAAGGACACAGAGGGCCCGCGATCGCAGCGGAGTCCTCTCTCCTCTCTCTCGGAATCAGCGTGCGCCGCTGCTACTGACTGCTTACGAACTCTGGAAAGAGCGTAGTGTGTGTTTGTAACGTTCGTGGCGTGTTGCCGGTTGGTGTTTGACCGTTACCGCTTTTGGGTATAAATAGAGCTGCCCAAGCGCTGTAACCCATTCCTGTTTGAGCAGTGAATCCATGCTGTCACTCTGCTCGAGTCCTGTGCTGTTACCTCGCCCGTCGGGGCATTGTTTCTTCGGCTTCGGCTCACCTCTCGCTATGAAGTAAACAGTTACGTTAGCCTACGGCTTCTGGACTTCTTCACGGCTGCAACAGCGGCTGGCCGCTCGTCACACCACGCTACCACACGTATGCCGGAGGCGACAGAGCTCGGCTCGGCTCGGCCCACCCGGTCGCAACACCCCGTAGTGTGAATGGCTCGCCTACCGAAGGCGCCAACAAAACCGTTCGGCCGAATGGTCGTCGGATATCGATCAAGAAGCGAAAACTGCGCCCCGACGACATTAGTGCCGTAATGAATGCGGCTATAAATATATTGTTAGTTCCTAGAGCGTAATAAACTTAGATAGGTCTATGAAGCCCATAAAACTCAACACTAGCGCTAATGCGGTCCGTATTTTTTCTTACGACGCTTGCGCTTCGGCGACTAATTCGTTTCCCCGGAGCTACAAGCTTCATATGTATGTACGACCAGCACACTTGTAGAAAATATAAGGTCAGTTAAGTGAAAAAGAAGGTTACGAAAGGTAATTTAGGTAATAACGAATCAGTATCGGCCTAGTAGTTTAGCGTAACGCGTAAAACCAAATTACAGCAAGCATTATTCCCGCAGTGCGAAATCGCAGTCGCAGCCGGGCACGCATTTGCGATCGCTTTCTGCCCGTAGCAGCGGAGTTGCTGGTTATCAGCTATAGTGGGGGCTTCAGGGAACCTTACTGCACAAGCGTTACTCAAAAAATGTTTAGTCTACAAGCCACCGCACTTCCCAGCGGCGATGTCTAACTTCCTGACCAAAACCATCAGCAGAACATGCCGATCTTACCAAAAAAAGAGCAACTGGGGATTCACATCACCCCTGCCGGTTCCGATACCATTGCCGCCCCAGAAAAAGAAAACTCCACCCCTGCAATTCATGGAACACGGCCTACGCCCAAGATCGTGTGCACAGCACTGCGCCACCTCACTGCCCACCTTCTCCCTCACATTTGTCGAAATTCCCCCAACTCACTAAACTAACCGGATCCTCTCTTGGAGTTTGGCTTTCTTGGATTACGGGTGGGAGAGGATCCTCTGAATGTTTGTGATGGTTATTGCTGGGACCTTCTTTTAAGGAGGGCCGCAGCGTGCGCAGCTTGGAAAGGAAAGGAGGTTGTCTAGTCCCGGATGAAAAGTGTTGAATGACAGCAACAGGTGTTGGTGAGGGATCGCGGCGTTCGGTGACGGTAGCCTGTTGCTGTTGGATGTTTTGAAGACTTTCCTCCAGGATGGAGGAGAGGGAGATTTGCTGAGCAGTTGCCGAGGGGTTGGTGGTTCTTGGTGGAAGGAGGATAGTCATGAGCAGTGGAAGTTTGCGGAGAGATGTTGGACCGGCTCACCTGATCAGGGCAGGTCGTGGCGCAGGTGGTTGTCTTGTTATGGCGAGAGTCTTGGCAGGCGGTCTCCGTTGTTGTAGTTGGGGGGGGGGGGGGGGGGATTTCGTTTCGGTGTGTTTTTGGGCAGGACCGTTTCGGGCCTTCGTTGCTCGCAATACCATGTGGTTGCCGCCAGCATAATTTGCACGAGGTTGACAGTCGTGCTGGAGGGGGGGGGGGGGGGGGGGGCGTAATGTGGCAGCGGTGGGCACTTAAGTCCGAATGGGGGAAGATGTCTTGAAGATGACCGACGTGCCTGTCCATTTTCATATATTTTTTCAAGGCCCTTGTCATGATTCGGTCATTGTGTGCATTGCGACGCACGAGTTCATTAAAACAGCTGGTAATTCTTCTAATAGATCTCGAGCTCCCATTTTTTATTCGATCAGTACCAGATTATCCATGTTGTATTAGCCTTTACGGAACAACTAAGTCCACTGTGAGCGCTCCGGGTTATGCTACAACCGTTCGTATTTCGCTGGCGCATTCGATTTTGCGCCTTAGTGTAGGATTTCTTTTTATTGTGTGTGGACTTGATTGCCACTCCAGATTTACCAGTGGAATTCACCATTCGACTGCTATCCGCACCCACAGAAAAATCACGTGGCGCTTATAAAGTTAAAAAAAAAAAACGGTGGCGAACTCGGTGTGCACACGTCCTCATCAAAATCTCCACGTGCGAAGAACCGCGGGGTCATTCGGCAAAATAAACTAAACGAAACACTCTGTAATGTGCGCTAGCTAATTTCTTTTGGGATCACTAATTCGGGGCGAAAGTGTGGATGTCGACCTATTAATTTCAACAGTGCTTATATCGACGCGACTGAGAAGAGCGCAATTAAAACAAAAGGCCGAGCGAGTCGCACCGACGCTCGCAGCTGTGTCTGCCAATATGGAGATTTCGGTCGCCGCCGGCGGCGCTCCTCGTGGATGACGTCAAGGGGACACTCCACCGGACTCCGCCACATTAGTAGCCACATCAGACCGCGAACACTGGAGCCGAGATGGCACTCAGCCAAGCGTTCTTCGGATGGCTTCTCCTCCAACTGGCAGGCAAGCAGCGTATCACTGCCGAACGAGGTTGACGTACACCGTTGTTGCTTTCGACCGTCCACCCCTTAACGTACCGCGATCCCTTTAGTGTAGAATCAGGTGGCTACTTCGTGCTCTAGCCGAAAGGACAGACAGACACGGTGAAAATCGAGGAAAGCATGCTCACAGATCATCATCATCATCATCATCATCATCATCCTATCTACGCCCACTGCAGGGCAAAGGCCTCTCCCATTATTCTCCAATTACCTCGGTCCTGTGCCAACTGTGACCAGTTTATCCCCGCAAACTTCTTAATCTCATCTGCCCATCTAACTTTCTGCCGCCCCCTGCAACGCTTGCCTTCTCTAGGGATCCACTCTGTTACCCTCAATGACCAGCGGTTATCTTGCCTTCGCATTACATGCCCTGCCCACGTCCATTTCTTCTTCTTAATCTCTACTAATATGTCCTTAACACGTGTTTGTTCCCTGACCCACTCCGCTCTCTTCTTTTCCCTTAATGTTACACCTATCATTTTACGCTCCATTGCCCGCTGAGTCGTTCTCAATTTAAGTTGAACCCTCATAGTGAGCCTCCAAGTTTCTGCCCCGTAGGTGAGTACCGGTAAGATGCAGCTGTCATACACTTTCTTCTTCAGCGACAATGGTAGGCTGCTATTCATTATCTGAGAATGCCTGCCATATGCACCCCACCCCATTCTGATCCTTCTAATTATCTCTGCCTCATGGTTGGGATCTGGGGTCACAACTTGGCCTAAGTAGATATATTCGCTTACCACTTCCACTGCCTCGCCACCTATCTCAAACCGCTGTGCTGTCCCGAGGTTATTGATCATTACTTTAGTTTTCTGCATATTAATTTTCAGGCCCACGGTTCTACTCTGTTCGTCCAGTGCGGAAAGCATGCTTTGCAATTCGTCCCCCGAGTTACTTAGCAAGGCAATGTCATCAGCAAATCTGAGGTTACTGAGGTATTCTCCATTAACCCTTACTCCCACCTGTTCCCAATCCAACGTTCTGAATACTTCTTGTAAACATGCTGTGAATAGCATTGGAGAGATTGTGTCTCCTTGCCTGACACCCTTCCTTATAGGTATTTTACTGCTCTCCTTATGGAGGATGATGGTAGCTGTGGACCCATTGTAGATATCCTCTAGTATTCTTACATAATGCTCATCTACCCCCTGGTTCCGTAATGCCTGAATGACTTCATATTATGCGATAACCCTGGCGTCGTGCAGGATGTGGAAGTACTCGGTAGGGTAAGGTGTAGTGACCACCGTATGGTACGATCTCGAATTAGGCGCGATTTGAGGAGGGACCGCAACAAGCTAGTACGAAAGAAGCCGATAAATGAGCTAACAGTAAGACGTAAAATAGAAGAATTCAGGATAGCGCTGCAGAACCGATATTCAGCTCTTAACGAGCAAGCCGAGCTTACGACACAGGAAGCCAGCGACATTATCACGGAGTGTGCAGTAGAAGTCGGGGGCACTATGGCTAGACAGGATACTGGCAAACTTTCACAGGAGACGAAAGATCTAATTAGGAAACGGCAAACCATGACAATACCGCAGCTGATAGAATAGGCAGCTGATAGAATAGAACTAGCGGAGCTTTCGAAGTTAATCAATAAGCGTACATACGCTTATTGACATACTCGACATATCGACGTACTCGACATATCGACAGCTGACATACGGAAGTATAATATGGAGAGGATCGAATACGCTGTAAAGAACGGAGGTAGCCTGAAAGCTGTGAAGAGGCGTCTTGGCGTGGGGAAAAATCAGATGTATGCACTTAAAGATAAGCAAGCCAATGTCATCACAAATAGGGATAAAATAGTCACAGTGGCCGAGGAGTTCTACAGGGATCTGTACAGTAGCCGGGACATCCAGGATAATGCCGAACGAGACAGTAGCTCAGAGGAGATAGACATCCCACCAGTAACGACCGAAGAAGTAAGGAAGGCCTTGAAAGAAATGAAAGCGGGCAAAGCACCTGGTGAGGATCAGATAACAGCAGACCTCTTGAAGGATGGCGGAGAAATTGTACTTGAAAAACTGGCAAACCTGTATACGCAATGCCTAATGACCGCAATAGTACCGGAATCTTGGAAGAACGCGAACATCATCCTAATCCATAAGAAAGGCGACATGAAGCACTTGAAAAATTACAGGCCGATCAGCTTACTGTCAGTCGTCTACAAGGTACTTACCAAGATAATCGCTAACAGAATTTCTGCAACCTTAGATTTCAGTCAACCTAAAGAACAAGCAGGGTTCCGTAAAGGTTATTCAACATTGGACCATATTCACACGATCAATCAGGTGATAGAGAAGTACGCTGAGTATACTGAACCCCTATATATAGCCTTCATAGATTATGAGAAAGCATTTGACTCTGTCGAAACCCTAGCAGTGCTCACAGATACTAAAACATTTCAAAAAGAAGAGCGAATTCGTCACTCTTTCGCAGAGAGTTAATTTACGAACTTCTCTTATTCACCGCGGAGGTTCAGTGGCTAAGCCGTTTCATTCGAGGGTTCGACTCGCAGCCATGCGACTTTTTTAGATGGAGGCGAAAAGCGAAAACAGGGATGAGCAATGGATATAGGCGTGCGTTCAAGATCGCGGTTGTAGGGAAATTGGCCCGAAGCTCCCCCTCTACGGGTGACTCAGAGAAGAGGGGTAGACTAGGTATTAAAACCTGCATTCGCCACCCTAGCTCAATGCTTCCAACGCCGATTAATGTAGCAGTCGTGAAGTAGTGGCAATGAGCTGACATGCTCCCGAGACTCGCACATCAGCATTTTCGCTGAGTGTGACCTTTTCGGCCCGTGATTAAGGCACATAAACACCAACCTTTCATAAAAAAACGGGGTCAGAACTGTTCTAATTTTTTTCCCATTTCCGTTCAAAATACAAGCGTTCCCAGTCCCTGAATCAGCTAGAAACTGCCAATATTCTCGGCTCATAAGAGTGCAAACATATTTTTTTAAGAGTGAAACTCTTTAGCAAATCGTAATACCGTATTTACTGGCGTAATGATTGCACTCGCGTAATGATCGCACTTCTTCAGTATGTCGTCCAAGTTCGATTGTTTTTTATTTCCCGCGCAATTTGCACGCACCCTGAACTAGCCGCCAAGTAAATGTTTTTCCCCGCGTCGCGTGCCACCCGAACTATACGTATATTCGTATGTGTGCAAAGTCTTGACGATGGTCATGCGTGCCTCTTTTGAAAAGGAAGAAGGGGACGTGGATACGTTATTGCGGCAGACTTGCCATTAGCGATACCGGCAAGCATGCGTTCAGTATTGAAAAGGAAGAAACTCTCACTAAATGCAGCTAATATACTCACAAGACAGAAAAAAACGCGCCCAGGTTGCTGAGTCGGCTGCCATGCCTGTTTTGATGTTTTGCACTGTAACAGTGGCAGCCGCTTATTGGTCTAACTGTTGTCACCTCGCAGCAAACTCGTACGGGCGCGTTCGATAATTCATGAAAACACGGCATTTCGCGTCACTTCGCAAAGCGGCTGGCGGCGGTGTGCGAAGTTTTTACTATGTTTCTATTTATTATTGGTATTATGTTCATGAGAACTGTCGTAAAAACTTTTACCCACAACTTGCTTTAGTTTTCTTTGCTCAAAAATGTTTTGGAAAAAATTTTCCCCGCGTAATGAACGTGCCCCTAAATTTACATCATATTTATTTAAAAAAGGTGCGATCATTACGCGAGTAAATACGCTATTTCGTGTCCGCAGTTAAAGATACCAAGAAATTGGCGAGCTAGCGCACGTGAGCGCGGGCCTCACGCCGACCGCCCGGCAGTTAACAAAATCAAGAAAATGCCTAGCGCTCGTGTGCGTGCCCACTTAGAAGAATTGGCCAAAATTAGCTAAAAAAAAACTGCAGCGTTCACCGTAATCATGGCAACACTTGCTGGGAACGCGAAAGACACGTCATAGCATACGCCCCTCCAAGGTGATGTCCAATAATTATCCCTTCCAAAATAGTGAAGGTAGCGAACACCTATAGCAACAATGATGCAGTAAAGGTCGTTGCTGCAGTAAAGAAGAAAATCGACTGCAATCGTGGACTTACAGTCAAACCCGTTTATAGCGAACTGCAATATGCACCGCGATTAGTTCGATATATCCAATAGTTCGATATAGCCGAAACCCGCCTATAACGAGCTTATTGTTACGAGTTCGCAATCCGCGGGAGCCCCGCCCCCTCCCAACTCCGCCATCCGCGTATGCAGAAACGAACACAGTACAGTAGCCATTACCATACCAAAATAATCCATTTATTGCAAGTAATAAAGCTACTTTCCGCCTTAACTGCCCACGTTGCAAAAAAAAAAAAAAAAACGGTGATTTTTGTTTTCACTTTCGTTTTGGCGGCTTCAACTAGCATAGCATTCTCTACACGAAACATCGTTTGCACCAGTTCGAGTCCGCGTCCTCAAAAATCTAAGAAGCATTGGCGGAGCACATCGACTGCCGAAAGCGCTTTATTATAAGCGTCGGACGGATTTCACTCGCGACATCATCGGGAACGTTGGCGAGCTCTTCCCACCGTTCACCGATGCTGCTGTCTTGGTCCGGACTCGCTGACTGGGCGGGTTCCGTCGCGAGTCCCGCGCACCGGAAACAGTTACGGAAAGTATTGGGCGTCACGTCGCTTCATGCGAGGCGCAATGTCTCAGTCGCGGCTCTTGCTCCGTGTCGCGGCCAATCCACATCTCATCGCCGCTCGAGATCATGCATTTCGGCGGCCATTCTAGAGCGCCCAGAGTTCGATATATCGGATTGTGAACTTCGTTATAAAGAAATATGTTTCCCATGTATTTCCGTAACAGAATTATTTTTGTTCGATATATAGCATAATTCGCTCTATCGGGGTTCGTTATAGCCGGGTTTGACTGTAAACCGTCGTGATGGTCGTGAAGGTTGCGTGCAGCTCCGCTACGTTCAAGTCTTACGCGTTAGTGTTAGCTTCCTTCATTTTTATGGTCTGCATAATATACCTTGCACCAGATCTAGATTGGGGAATGAACTTTGTTCTCAGTGGGCTGTTGCATAGATGTGGAGGCTTGCCCTGAAAGGGTGCTACGCAGCAAGAACACTGACGCTGCGGTGAAGGCATCACGACAGAGCCACCACTGAGGGAAGCTGTCATGGCGTCAGCTGATAATTATAGTCATATAGTACAGCTTAGCTGTTATAGAGCGTTTACAGCGCAGCGCCCTGGGCGTGACCGTTTTGGACAACGTGACGCCATTCGCCATTGGTAGGTTTTAACGTGTTTCTAGCCGTGGCCTACGCTGGTGCCCCTGCGATGGGCGAGCACCGGCGCGGCTTGATTGGCGAATTTAACCATTTTTTTCGATTGTTGTTATGAATGGAAACTTAACGTCCAACTGGGTAGCGTGTGCCAACATTTGGAAATTATTTAGTTATGAAATATCGTGCATAAAGGATGTTTGAGCGCTGGTTTGATCGGCGTCTGCCGCCCAGATTCCTGTTCCCGCGTTTCGTCTAACATTGAAGCTGTCCAAAGGCTTTAGTGGTCGTGCGCACGCGCACAAGTAGCGCGGGCGCAACACTTGTGCGTGCGTGCCCGCGCCAGCTGGGAACGGCGAGTGAGAACCACGTCACCCACTGGAACCGGTTCCGGCACTGCCTTGCCGAGCAGACCTGAGGGAAGGAGCCGAACTGTTCCGGGGCCTGATTTGCTGCGCCAGGAAGACCACGCAGAGCTGCACAGTAGCCGAGGGGGCCACCACGCCGGACCTTCAGCTGCTGCAGCTGCGGGAGGTGCGCAACCGGCGCGGAGAAGAAGGCCCAGCGCTCGGGGAGCGGGCGGACTATACGGCAGTACCGGCGAGTGGACGCGGCTTGCCGCCGTCACGCCAACCGCTTGAGACCGGGCAACGCTGGGGGCCGAGCTATGCTTCAGCTCGGAGGCCGACCCACGCTGCCGCCGCCTCTGGGGCATCTTCAACGCCATACTGACGCCCCTGTAGAAACCACACCCCCTGGCTGGCCATGGCCATCCGCAAGCAGGCCAAGCTTTGCGGAGTTGGCCTGACCTCTTCGCTGCACACTTCCTGCCGCCACACCAGACGGAACCAGGGCCCGCTGCTGCTGTTGCTGGGACGGGGGAGGTACATCACCCCCTCAACAACGCCCCAATCACGGATGCTGAGCTTTGCAGTGCCCTCCGCAGCTGCAAGCGTAAGGCGGCGCCAGGAGAGGACGGCCTCACCTACCAGATGATGCGCAATCTGGATGAGGTGGGGTTCGGCCGGCTCCTGGCCGCCTACAACGTCATATGGGACACGGGCCGGCTGCCACCTGAGTGGCTGCTAGCCATCTTGCGGCCCATCCCAAAGCCAGGCAAAGCCCTGTGGCAGTCACGGCGTACCGGCCCGTGAACCTCACATCCTGCGGCTGCAACCTGCTTGAACGGGTGGCACTGCGGAGGATGGAGGCCATCGCAGCGGAGGAAGAGGCCATCCCCGAGCAGCTAACGGGCTTCCGGAGGCACCGGGCAGCCACCGACTCCATCGCCGACGTCGTGGCGGCCCTTGAACGCGCCAGGGCCTCCAAGGGCGTCTTCGACAACCTGCAGCGTCGTGCCATCTCCCTGGCCATGGAGGAGGCTGGCATTGCGGGCAAGCTGCGGGGCTTCGTCGAGGCGTTCCTGGACGGGCCGCACGGCGCAGGTGCAGGTGGGGGACGCCCTGTCGGCCCCCCGGCCGGTGGACGTGGGCAACCCACAGGGCTCCGTCATCAGCCCCTTCCTCTTCAACCTGGTGATGGCAGCCCTGCCAGGCTGCCTGCCCAGAGGAGGGGGCCACCGAGTGTACATTTCGGTGTACGCCGACGACATCGCCCTGTGGGTGTTGGGGCCCAAGGGTCAGGGCCGAGCCATTGTACGGCAACTGCAGGCGGCCATGGATGCAGTCCGGGCCAAGCTGGCGGGCGTCGGCCTACAGCTGTCGGCGACAAAGACAGACGCCATGCTGGTGCATCCGGACGCCGCCGCCCGTGGATGGACCCGGCGCCTGACCATCGATGGCGAGGAGCTCCAGTGGAGGACCAGGGTGCGCTACCTGGGGCTCACCCTGGACCACCGGCTGAACTTCCGGCAGGCAGCCAAGGAGCTCCGAGCCAGGGCGCAGCTGGCCACCACGGCAGTGCACAAGGTGGTGGCCCGGGACAGTGGCTGCTCACAGCGGACGGCTCTCCGGCTGTACAGTGCCTCGGTGGTGGGTCTCCTTATGTGCGTGCTCCCGCTGGTGAGCCTGCGGAAACCCACCTGGCGGCAGCTGGAAAGAGACCACCGCAAGGGGGTCCGCGCTTGCCTCGGCCTGCCCCAGAGCTCGCCGTGCGAGAAGACGCTGGCCGCGGCGGGGGCGTGGACCCTTGAGATGACGGCTGACCTGCGGGCGCTTGGCCAGATTAACCGGCTGCGGCGCGCCGCTGCTGCAGCGGCTGAGGGGCCACCACCACTCGCGCATGGGGCGCGTGCTGGTGCCCTACGAGGAGGTGGTGGCCCCCGTGGACGCGGGACCTGGTGGCCCCGCTCCTGTTCTGGCAGCTGACGTGCGGCTGGACATTCCGGGGCTGCGCAGCAAGCGGCGGACGCCCCACTGCGGGCAACTGCAGCTGGCACGGGGCGTCGTCTGGGGAGACCTAGACAGCCACGCCCTTGTTTACACGGACGGCTCGGTGCGGCAGCAGCAGGCAGTTCTACACAGATGCCTCCAAATCAAAATCTGCAGTACCATGTGCTGTGCATGGAACGAACTTCTCCGTTTCAGAAACGCTAAACCCTAACACCAGCATTTTCACAGGATTAGCTCACCCAGGATTTTTGACGGGGGGGGGGGGGGGGGGAAATTTTGACAACAAATATAAAATATAAAAATATATAAATGTAAAAATATAAAAGAACAAATATAAAGACAAATATTAGTAATACAAATAAATAAAAATAAATAACCATAAAGAATAAAATATATAAAACTATAACCAGTAGCGAGTTTTTATTATTTTTACGCAAAAAAATTAAGCATTAAATCAGCCGCCATAACCTATACAATTCGCCTGCAGGAAGAATATAATAATGGGTGCACCTTCACACAAAAAAAGAAGATACGCGAAGCCTTTTGCCATTGCCCGAAGCCCCGGACCCAGGTTTGGAAGTGGAATTGGAAGGAAGGGATGACGGGAGATCAGGTTGGGGAGGAAATAGAATTAAAGCATTCCTGAATGCCTTCTTCACTGATGAAGGAAAGCCAAGATAAAGCACGTGCAGTCTCCTCGTGTCGTTTATTTTTACAAAAATGCAGAGAGAAAAACTTCGCAGTACAGTTGACTATTATGTCATGACGAATAGTTCCCTTCCCTGCGCTAACCGTAGCATGGTGATCGGCAGGGGAAACAGTCGAGAATTTTCAGTATTTTCAGTTAACGGGTTCAATTACATAATAAACATTGGCAGATCATTAACATAGACCAAATTTCAAACAATACACTTATTACAGGAAACGAGAAAATAGCAAGATAGTGTACGTAGCAACAAAATTGTGGCCAATAACTGCCGCTACGGCAGCATGTTTTAATTTACTGATCTAATTTACGGATGACCTTGTTTGATCTTGAACGCATACAAAATTGAAACAATACAATTATTACATTAAATGAGAAAACCAGTAAAGAGGGCAAGAGTACTTAACGGGGCATGGCTGACTGGATCGCGGTCTCCTGGTGAAAGGGCCGGACGGCGGGCGGCAGGCGTTCTCGGAATGATTTCCTGGTGCAGGGCCCCCTTGCAGCCGGCGGATACGGGTTTATAGTTACTTCAAGTGGACCCGTGGAAAAAAAGCAAATTCATGGCCCCACTTTCTGCAGCCAATCCGGGAGGACGCTTATGACCACCAATCAGCCATGTTCCCGCCAAAGAGAAAAGGAACCATGACACGCAGACACGAAGTTTGCATCTGGAAAACGCGCACTTGCAGAATTATTGACGGAAAGAATGTAGTTCAGACAAAACACACCAAAGTAAGCAGTGGAAAAAACAGCAAGGCCGTTTGAACTAGACCGAGTGCCCGGAGCCCGAAACCGGCCAGTGCCGACGCCGGGGGGTGTGGAACGCCGTTACCGCGCTGTAACCCAATCTGGGCGGATGGCTCCCCGTAACAGCCACTTCTTCCGGTCGGTCGGCGCGCAAAGACACACTCCGCATGCATTTCTTAAAACCTGGGCCTTGGCGGCCGAAGAAGTAGCTGAAAGAAGAAAAAAGCAAATTGAACGGGGGTTTCGCGACAAGAGCAAGAGTACCAAACGGAACATAGCTGATGGTGAGGGTGTGGACCAACGATGGGCGGCAGCGTTTCTTTAAGTAAGACCCCGGCGCCGGCAGCTGCTCCCCGTGAACCCGGCGGACAGGGCTTTGATTTGTTTCGACCGGGTCATTGAAAAGAAAAGCGCATTCTGGGCACATTTTCCGCCATCAATCAACCATGGTCCCGCCAACAACAAAGGAACCCAACACTAACAGACACAAAGTTTGAACCCGAAAACGCGCGCCCCGGCAAAAGAATTATTGACGTAGACGAAATAGTTGAGACAAAACAGGGAAGCAAAGAGTGGAAAGAACGGGAACGGCCGTTGGAAGTTGAGAGAGGGCTCGGAGCCCGGAGCGAACACCACAGGGAGTGCGGAATCTTCTACAACGGGGATACCCGATCCCCTGCGACACTCGGCCAGGACGATCTCCTCACCCCGTAATAGCCGCGTCCTACGGTCAGTCGGCGCGCAAACACAGGCTGCATGCGTTTCTTAGTAAAACGGGGGCCTTGACGCCCGAAGTAGTTCTAAACAACACGGAAAGACAGCAAACGCAACGAGGGCTGCGCAACAACTATTCGCTGCTATACCAGATACTAAAAAAAGGCTGTTCGCCTGTCTACCAACTGCAAAATACGGTTTACACGGCGAAGCCAGTTTCAAGGAACAAAGAAAGGGCCCAAACTTAAAATATGTCTGAATGTGAAAGTTTACTAAAATTAGATCTATCTGCAAGTGAACGAAATCTGTTCGTATAGGTTGGCACAATTTGCACTGAACAGTCACATTAACACATATTTCTGAAAGCCTATTCAACAAAACATCATTGTTATCCGTGATCAGTGGTTTTCGTAACTGCGCACGAAGCGTTGCTGCCTTCCTCGCTATAATGTTACAAACTCAGGCGATATATATAAAGGAAAACCGAACCTTTTTTTATTCAACGGCAGAGGGAGGGCTCGCACAGTGCTTAATATTGAAGGAAAAACAGTTGTTTAAGCTTTCAAATGAAATAAAATAACTTCGATCTGATCTTGTTAGATTTGATTTGAGGCCAGAAGGCAAGCTCGACAATACTGAGTCCCAACCTATTGGAAATTTCAGCGTCCTTTTTTTCTAGAAGACGACGAATGATTCAAATCTCGTGATGGAAGTTGCGCACAGAAGTTCAGAAAGTGGTATAATCTGGCCCTACAAAAATTGTGCTCCTATTTGCGGTTTAGCGTGGGCTATGAGGCGTGCCGCAGGGGGGAGGGGGGGGGGGGGGGCTACGGAATCATTTAAAACCCCCAGGGATTCTTAAGAGTTAAGAAATTTCCTGACCACGGACACTTTTTGTGTCACTAAAATTTTTTCTCATTATTTTTCTCAAACTACTTCAAGTTATATATGCAAGTTGGTCCGCCCAGTCTTAAAAGCACAATCCTAAAAGCGCGTGCTCTAGTTTTATTTTATTTTTTAATGCCGGTCATACAATATTCTTTTTCGAGATTTAACTGCGAGTGTCCAATAATAAAAGCTTCCGAGACTACACACTTCGCTCGGTGAACTTCGGTTTCGGTTCGGCGGAAAGAGGCGTGCGGAGGGGGTTTGGGTAGACGGACCTCCGCACCAGGCATCCAGACCCGCGGCTGCGTGTCGGAGGGGGTCTGCCGCCTGTGCGGGCATCACGCCTGCCTGGTCGACTGCGCTCGGCCGTCCTGCACCTCCGCATGGGGGACGCGTGGACGGCAGAGCGGAAACACTGACTGGGGCTGGTGGCCAGCCCCACCTGCACTCACTGCCGAGCGCCCGTGCAGTCCCTGCCGCATGTACTGTACGAGTGCCCCAAGTTTACGGCAGGGCGGGCGAAGCTTCTGGCCGTGCTACGAGGAGTGCGGCCGCTCGAGGAACTGCTTTGGCTTCCAGGCAGTGCCAGGGAGCGGGACAAAGTGCTCGAGGCCCTGGGAGCATACCTGGGTGCCTCGGGGCTCCACAGCGCACTACGCTACAACATCACGTAACTGCCCAGGTTGCGGTGGAGTGCTGCTGCTGGTGTAGCTTTCCTGTGTGTGTATATGTGTGTGTGTGTGTGTGTGTGTGTGTGTGTGTGTGTGTGTGTGTGTGTGTGTGTGTGTATGTGTGCGGGTGTCCTTTTTGCTACATCTTTGTGTCCTGTACCTTGATGTTTATTTATATGTCTAGTGTTTCGTTTTTTTCTTCACCTATACGTTGTATATATGTCCCTTCTTAATCTTTCCCATGTGTTATATATGATTTATGTAAGCCCTCTACCCTACCCCCCATTCCTATGTACTCTTTCCTCCCTATCGCGCCTTCCCTACACCAGCAGGCGTTCCGGTGTCCGCCCCTAGGCGGGACAATTTACGCCTGTTGGTGGACCTTCCGTTCTTTCTATTGTACAATAAATACATACATACATACATGCGCCCTAGAAGGGGAATCCCCAGGAGGGTTTCAATCTACAAGTTCCAACAGGGGCATAGTCAACACTTTATACCTGGCCAATCCTTCCGAAGTGGTACATGTCAAACACTTCAAGGGCATCAACATCATCACCATCGCCATTGACATTAGAGCAAGTGAATAAAGTTGTCTTGCCGCAAGGCGTTTCGGTGGACGCCGCCACCGACGGCGCAAGTCAGCCAAGTAATCAGTCAGTCAGACGGCGCAAGTCAGCAAGTCAGTTTATACGAGCTTCGCTTGAATAAACTAGTGACGCTGGTTATACCGCAGAAAATATTGCCCCGAAGCATGGGTATTATGTGTTTTTTTTTGTTTTGTTGACAGCTATTCTGTTCTGAGAACGGAGCGCCTGCTCGTTGTTGGTGGCATTAGACCTAACCAGGCTGTCTTGTTTAATTCTACCTCGCTCAGCAGTCGCCTGGATTATGCAACAGTCGGTGACAGCGTCAGATTGCGGAGGCATTTTAAACGGCAAGAAAATTTGGGTTCGTTGGCAACCAATGACGTCTCGCCACTTCTGTGACGTCCGAACGTACGTGTCGAAGGAACACTCCTTTCAGTTTGGCCGCGCTCTCTTGGCGACCGCAGCGTTAACGTCGAGCGTCACCGAGCTTATCGAGAACGAAAACTGTTGCTTGCGATTTGTGCTATCAATGGGATCAGGCGCATCAAGTACATCGAGAAGTCGCCTTGTCGCCGTTTGTCTCGTGTTTCTTGAGAAGACGTGTGTGTAGCCGTGGAAATAGCGGCGGGCTGTTTTCATGCGCAACATTGCCGCCAATCTCGAGCTAAGAACATCGTGGCGACATCTATTTCTGGCACAATTGTTTGTGTAAATTGTGGCGTCGCAACACAAGCTACCTAGGGGCATATCAAAGCGGCAACAAGTTACAACGCTCTTTTTATTGCTGTTACACTCCGTTGTTCCCGACGCGCAGCGCGAGGTCTTGCAAAGTCTGGTGTGACGCCATGCCCAACTGCCCGCTCGTGTGAGACCTAGCTTCTTTTTTGTCCCGTACGGCTGTTCGTGCATGTTTCCGCGAATATTTGACAATGATGTCACTCGCCAGCGGAGGTTGCTCAGGCCGGTTTGCGGCCCGAACCGTCGAATATTCCTGACAATGCAATCCGTGGTTCAGTAGCGATTCGCCAGCGCTTCGCAGGTTGCTCAGGCCGGTCATGCCCACGTGCGGCCCGAACAACGGCCTTCAATCGTGCCCCAATGCGTTTTTTTTTTTTTTTTTTTTTTTTCTGTATAGGAGTGCGTACAATATCACACAGGCGTGCAAAGAATGAAGCGCGGATATGTCACGCAGACCATTCGGAGAGGTTTATGGAGTGTTGCGCCACTGCTATGAACT
The DNA here is from genome assembly GCA_013339765.2 of Haemaphysalis longicornis. NCBI lineage: Eukaryota > Metazoa > Arthropoda > Arachnida > Ixodida > Ixodidae > Haemaphysalis > Haemaphysalis longicornis. The sequence continues at coordinate 59,071 of JABSTR010000614.1, read as the reverse complement.
ACGGTTGTGCGTAATATTTAGTGTATTATGATAAAATCTATAGCTGAACGTTTGGACCTCAGCTTTATTGCATTCTAGCACCCGTCATTGCACAAAACTGTGAAGAACAGATTTTTACGCATTGCGAAGAATACACAAACACGCACCTTTTTATTATGACTGCTACAGTGATGTTTCCTGTGGGTAACAATAAAATCCCGGGCCATCTCCGCTAATGTGAAACCTCGGGAGGGCGAAGCACGCAGTGTATAAATGTATTCTTGGCGCCTTGGCGTTTTTGCCAACGGAGATGAAACCTTTGGTTGGGGTGGTACAGGTATACAGCTTTGCTGCAAGTCTTGTCTTTGAAGCACGAAGCTCTCTAGTGCGAGGCGTAAACGAGTGTCCCGGTGTTTAGTTTTTTTTTAGTACGCGTTACGTTCTAGCGCGATGCGTAAGCGAGTTTACCGGTGTTTTAGTACCGTGACTACATAAGATGAATGACTATTACGACGACGATGATGACGACAGGAGGCGCCAACAGCCCTCAGCCCCTTAGGGGCTTCGCCCCTAAAACGGCATAAGAGCAGCCAACTACTGAGCTCAAACTGCGTTGCATTTTCTCCGCAGTGTGATTTCGGTAAAAAGCCTTGTACCGTTAAGTTCCCAGAGAACGCCCTCCCCCGAAACATCGCCCACCACCCTTTAAAAGTGAAATATTCAATTTACTAAAATGCCTGAAAAATCTCGCACCCCCTAAAATCGCGCCAGCTTCGACGCCTTCGAAAGAAAGCCCAAGGAGCTACCCCACGAAAACGCCCCTCGGCCGCGAACAGCGCCGATGTCTCGATGTCGAACAAAAGAGGCACAACACGTCCAGTTTGACTGGCAACAAACGGAGGAAGAGGTAGTAGATGGGAAGGAAAAAAGTGGGCGGAGATACCGTCTTGGCATCGTTTAAGTGGTCCGGCATCTAGGCAAGCCATGGCTGTTCTGAAGACGAGTTCAACGCCTGGCCTCTGGGAGCAGGAACCGGCGAGGGGTCTGGAAGCTTCGGACAGCATGGTGTGCGAAGCGACTCAGCTCAGTGTTTCGACTTTGATAGCGACGCATTGTTCCGATGTCTTTAGCGAAGATAAAAGGTGAATCTATTCATGTATCGATGCGGTCCCCTTATCTGTCCCTTAAGCACTTGCGCTGAACGTTCGCCCTCTCGTAATTTTTACTTCCTCCGCAGCTTTCGTTGGCGGTGCGGCCACTATTTTGAAGTTTGTTCGCACCTGACCCTAAAGTTTGCCCAACTCGTATTTTTTCACTTGATATCTCTGAAATTTGTGTGGGCGTTCTTTCGGAACTTTACGGTAAGGGATTAGACGTTTTAGTCCGCTGCATTTCAGAGGAATAAGCCAACAGCTTAAAGAGGCCCTAATATATAGGATTTCATAGGTTGCCATCAAAGGCACGAAAAGTTAACCCCGTTTACAAGTTAAGCACAAACAGAATTTCTTCTGCAGTTTTATCGTTCTCTTTGAAGGGTCTCGTATACTGGTGAGTTTTTACGAAAGTCGAAAAGAGACCTGTTTTTGTTTCGAATTCACACATCTAAATGAAAAGTATTAGAAGTAACTGTTTTTGTATCTTTGCGCGGTGTCATACCTTCTGTATGTGTTTATAAATTTGATTGACATTGCTGATCGCCTACAAGCTTGTTGGTGTCGCCATATTTAGATAAGGGCCTGCGTTAAGGGATCAGCTATATTGTCTAGACCAATTTCAGGATTAGTAAACGCAATTTGTGTTTTTTTTTTTCAGGGCAGTGAGTTTGATGCTGACTAACCTTTAGGTTCAGTGTTCTGTTTCGAAATAACCAGTTCTGCAAAAACCCAGGCCGGAGGTTGTATATAATAGCAGCGGCCACAAAAAGCGCGTCGTTCGCGCTCTATTAGGAATATTTTTTTCTTCAAACGTGCGCACGTTCCGTGTAAAAGGAGTTAATTCTCGGGCTAGTACTTGGTGTGGTCATCATTGAGAAAAATTCGAGAAAGACAGCTTAGAAATACGAGCACATGTTCTCCTGGAATGAGCAAGTCGCTGCTGCAGCTGTTTATACAGGCATAGTGGCAACTGCGCAGCTTCAGACTGGCCTGAAGAGCCGTACGCTTGTAATTATGGTTCAACATAAGAGGCTCAAACCGGCTGGTTCAGTTTCTCTCCTAAAGGGCGAAGAATCCGGTTTAAAAAATCTGCACCTGCATGCCGGCTTATGCGGGCATTCAGCAGCGACAGCAGAACAAGCTGAAAAAGGAGGAGCGTCGGTTGGGCAACACCGCGGTTACCCCACGGCCAAAAGCGAGCAAGCGGGTTTTTGGAGGTTGCTTATGTAGTAAGCTGTAGCACACTATGTACAGTTTTGTTATTGATTTATAAATATTTTTGTGCACACGTTGAGCGCAACAGCTCGTCTTCTCCCTCCTCTTCTTCCTCATCTCTCGTCTCCTCGCGGATCCTCTGGGTCGCCAGGGGGTCATCGGCGGTTGCGGCGTTGCCCCCGGCCGCGTTGTTCCACCAACCGGAGTTCCAACCGCGGTCCGCAGTGGCCACCCCGTTGGGGGGTGCCAGGGGGTTATCGGCGGCTGCGGTGTTGTCCCCGGCCGCGTTCTTCCACCGACCAGAGTTTCAGCCGGCGTCCGCAGTGGCCATCCCGTTGGGGGTCAGAGGGTGTTATCGGCGGTGCGGCGTTGATGTTGTCCCCCGCCGCGTTGTTCCTCGTGGTCGCTGAGGGGTCATCGGCGGTTGTGGCAGTGTTGTCCCCGGGCCCGTTGTTCCACCACCGCAGTTTCAGCCGGCGTCCGCAGCGGCCACCCGTTGGGGGGTGCCAGAAGTCATCGGCAGCTGCGGCGTGTTGTTCCCCGCCACGTTGTTCCTCTTGGCCGCTGGATGGTCATTGGCGGCTGCGGCGTTGTCCCCGGACCCGTTGTTTCACCGACCAGAGTTCCGCTGGCGTCCGCAGTGGCCACCCTGTTGGAGGGTGCCAGGGGGTCATTGGCGGCTGCGGCATTGTTGTCCCCGGCCCCGTTGTCCCACCCGACCGGGAGTTCAAGCCGGCGTCCACAGTGGCCACCCCGTTGCGGGGTGCCAGAGGTCATCGGCGGCTGCGGCAGTGGTGTTGTCCCCGGCCCCGTTGTTCCACCGACCAGAGTTCCAGCCGGTCCGCAGTGGCCACCCCGTTGGGGGGTGCCAGAGGGTCATCGGTGGCGGCGGTCGTTGTTGTTGTCCCCCACCTCGTTGTTCCTCCTGGTCGCTGAGGGGTCATCGGCAGCGGTGGCGTTGTCCCCGGCCCCGTTGTTTCCCCACTGGAGTTCCAGTCGGCGTCCGTAGGGGCCACCCCGTTGGGGGGTGCGATGCGAGCAGACTCCGAAGCCGCAGGTGCACTTCACAGTTCGCTGGCCCTGCACCACACAGAGACAACTTATCCTCAACATGTTGACACTCGAATCATTATTCTTTCCACCCACCAGAGGTCGATGGTGGCATCCGTGCCGGCCACCCCGTTGGGGGGGTTCCACCAGCCAGACTCCGCCGCTCATGCAGGTGCACTCGACGCCCCACCGGATCTGCACACACGAACACACCCCACCAGATCCTCAACAAGCCCCGCATTGCTCTTGCAAGCGCGCACAAATGAGCATAAGAAGCAAAGAGCAGCAGAATGTTCTATATACTGACCAATAACGTACACTGCTACAATAATTCCTACTTTTTTTTAAAGTGTAGGATTGCATGCACGCCCATGGCTTCGGACAGGAGGCATCGATGGGTACAACTTCGTTAGCTTCAACATTCGGATGACAGCAGCTGTGAAGCTGAGGTGTACACAACTTGCAGTGTAAACAGCAAAAAGCGAAACACCTGCTGCAAATCAGAGACTTGAAAAATTTCTGCAATAATTGCGGCGACAGTGTTTTTTCTGGACCATCACCTGCGAGGGCGAAACTTCCAAGAAGTACATAGCTTGGTCGGGAATTCCGCGGACCTACGTTATATGCCCAGCTTCTGCTCAGACCCGCCAAAACGTTTACCGTGTCGCGTACAAGGCCCGACTAAGCTGATAAGCAAGTTCACTCGTATCACGTTCCATTTAGTTAACCTCTCACTCTTAACAAAAAGCTCGTAAAAGGGTAGTAACGGCTATATTTACTAACTCCTTAGAAACTTTACTACCACGCAGAATGGTACGTAGGTACTGCCACTAAGTGTGGAACCGTTAAGTCTAGACCGTGCACTTAGTAACTGCTGCTTGTTTGATACTAACATTCACTGACACTAACAATTCTATGAAATATTGAACGTAATAACTACAGCGTATTGAACGTAATAACTACAGCACTTTTCCCACTCCAAATCACGATTAAAAATTTTTTGCAAATCCGCATGCTGACTTGTATATGCTCACATTGAAATGCATAATTCTAAAATTATCACTAAAATATTTGATTTTTGCGACAAGCCCACCAACTCTATCAAATGACTTTCCGCTGCTGGATATAAAAGCAAAAAGAACAGATGCATTTCTAAAGTAACTAATTTATACTTGCTTTCTCCTCGTGCATTCCGTTGGTTTCGTGCTCAATTTAAGTGTGGTACGTGCGTGTTGAATGTGTCTATGTTGCACTGCACGCTCAGCCGATCCACATTGTCACGCATCGCTTTTTACTAGGTTATGCATGGCCAGTTAGTAAAATCCACCAAGTACCTAGTTTACACTGGGACATGTTAACTGGTTAGTGTTCTGTTAGTAAGTGCCACGACCTTTTTTTAAGAGCTGCTAGCTGGACTGCCACCTTTTCCAGCTCAGGTGAGAAACTTATATACTAGTGGGTTCGAGATTTGAGGGCAGGTCAACGATGGTGAGATGGCCTGAACTGCATGGTTCTACACTGCGGGCGCCTCGTAGCCTACGTATCACGTGGGCGCATACGCCCTGAATTATACGTACAATGTTTTGCACGCTGTCATTTCCCCGCGCGTTTCCTTGGAGGTGCACAATACCAAATTTAGTGTTTACAGACCGAAACTACCCCAGTCAAATTCTCTCAAAGTGCAGTTCTTAAGAACATTGGAGTAGGTTATGAAGACGGAATGGCATTGCAAATATTTTTCACCGATATCGCGTTAGTCTACTGAAGGGCGCTTTCCCCTCGTCTTTTTGATCCCGACCCGCACGATGGTTTAGTGGCTTGGGCGTTGTGCTGTCCGAGCAGCGAAGGCAGGGCGGCGGTCGGTTTTCTGACGGAAGGCAAAAAAAGGAAGCGCCCGCATGTTGATATTTCGGCGCATGTTCGAGACCTCAGGGTTGTTTGAATCAATCATCAGTACTCAACTATTGCCCACTTCGTAGTTGACATGCAGCCTCAATGCAGGAGACCCAATAATTTCTAAAGGAAAATAATTCAGTTGCAGAGAGCCTGTTCTTTGAGCCGGAGTGTTAGCTTAGATTTAGAGCGCAGTTACTCTCATGACTGCGTATTTAAATTCAAATTACCTTCTTTTACCCACGGGTGATTTACTGGGATGGGAAGCCAGTTGATTAAATGCTTTAGCTCTCTGCTATTCTGTTTGCCAAAGCATTTCTTTTTATGCGTTCCTTCACCCTCGCGCTTCCTATCTGGATTGTTTTCCAAGTTCCGCTGATCAGAGGGAATAATGAAACAGGACAAACAGGACGCCCATGCCTATTATGACCCGGGGCGGCCCAGGCTCGCCCAAACACGGTTTTGCCTGGCGCACCCAAGCCGAGCACAGAAAGGGGCCGTCGTTAAGACCGGCCACCGAAGAGCGCTCAGAATGTATACGGCCTTGCTTTCCGGCGAAGCGAAGTTGATGCGCAGGCCTCCTGCCAGTGCAGGAAAATTTCCAGGTGATAGTCGTGGCTGCTGCTAGGCAATGTCATTCGCCAGCGTGCATTCATTAGGACATCGAATAGTTCCGAACTTGCCTGCCGTAGTGTCGACTGAGAGAGTTGTGACAAAATGTACAGCTGTCGGATTACGTCCAGTGCGAGGTTATGCGGTGATAGCACTCATGACTTCCCCGGGCATGCGTGCGTATGTGTGGGTGTGCGTGCATGAGGGCTTCACCGCATAGCACGTGATTGACCCACCACTGCAGCCAACAATAAAATTGGGGGGAATGGCGATGTCGAGCCTACAATTTCACCTCGTTCTGCGCTGTGGCATCACGCGCGCAATGCCAGCGCGACGTTCTGCATTGCATGCGCAGTGCCAAAGCGCAGATCGCATTTTTAAGCCAAATGGTATGTACGTTGATATCGTTGCACCAATATGCTTGGTCTGCGGAAAAATTGGTCACTAGAGTGCACTGTTGTGATGCCGAACCATGGAATTGCCTTAGGTGTCAGATGATAGTGACCATAGAGTTTCTTACAGTATACACTAGAGAGGAATCTGGCGCTAGCGTCTATGCGACTCACATCAAGGTCGTATGTGTCGTCATGGACCGCCATTATACATCGCGCTCGCCTTAGTTTCTTCATTGGCTTGGATTGAAACGTTTTAGTGACCGCAAATTTAAACAAAGTGCCACAAAAACGCGAAGAATAGTGTTCAATTATGTAAGTGGAAAATAAAAACAGGCTGTTTTAAAACTAAGAAGAAAAGAAGTAAAGCGTATTTTTGCCGGAACGGTTGTGCCTGCTATTCCGCAGGCCAAGGTTGTAGTTACGAACAATATTATTTGGGGGGTAACTCATTATATACTGTGATTTTCATAATTTTACCATTATTTCAAAAAATAAGTTGTTTGAAGAGTTTCGAAAGTTTTTTGAGCGTGCCTATGAAAACGTTGCTTCGTGGTGAACCGGTGCACCGCGACCGCCAGCTATAGTTTAACAGGAAAAATGAAAACGTGGCGTTAAACAGTCGTGGACGATGACAACATAGGACGCATACAAGCGCCCGTATCTGCCGTATCTTGCCTTCGTCGAAGTACGTTTTGTTTCTTCTTTTCGTCGGCTACAAATTTCGCGGCGGCATATTACCTGCTCAGTCATACGTCCTTCGACTGCGGCATGAGCAACGTCAGGTGCGATCACGCATTGCCAGCTGTTTCAATGAACACGGCTACCACAGAAACGGGAGGATTTCGGCTTCCTTGTAGCTCGTAAACGTGTGAATGCATAGTGAAGAAAGCAAACCCCAAAAACCGCTTAAGAATCCAGTTGTCATGCCAAGCCCAAGCCAAAAAGGATGTCGTCCCATGAACCCCCACGACGACATGGCTTACGAGGCGCAGTTTCCTCTCTAGTATACTAAGAAACTCTATGGATAGTGACTAAGACGGCGCTGCGTGCCCCCGAAAAAATTCGGGATAAGCGCCCCACCATTCTCACCAGCATTAAAAATGAATGGCAACGGTGATGACTAAGGACCATAATGTATCATACGTAAGTACGTGTGTTACAAGACACTTTCATCATTGAAATTGTGATTAATCTGGGCAGAAACCCTACCGGCATCCCCATCATAGTCATCGTCGTCATCACATGGGCTGGTTTTTCATGGAGGGGCGCAATGAATCAGTAGTTCAGTGCCAGCGGGATGGTGAAAACTGAATTACGGGGTGCGTGTATCGTACTGTGTGAAGAAATAAGGGCGGCCTTCGAAAACCAACGGGAACAGGCCATAGCCGGCACTCAAGCAGTCAACGAACTGCCACCCGCCGCGGTCGTTTTTTTTAAGGAGGCGCAAAACAAAATTTCCCGAGATTTCGGCGCACGTGGCAGACCCCATGTGAGCTAAATTCATTGCGCCCCACCACAACGGGCGCATCGCAGCCCAAGTGAAAGATTGGCACGTGGGGGGAGACGGGGGCCACAAAAACAACAACAAAAAAAAAAAACGCGGTCGCATACGCACAGGAAAAAGTGTTGTAGCAGACAGCCCGACCAGGCGTCTTACAAGTGACGTCACCCATAGGTGGCGCCATGGTATGTCCTCGCGGCCAATATGACAAAGAACCATGGCAGCCGGTTGATGGAATGGCGTCCCACTAATAAGACCGCTATACTCGGGTACAAGTTAAGAACGGAAATGGCTGTAGCAAGTAGAATAGGGTGACGGAATAGCTTAGAAACAATTCAATGTGAACTACATAGTGAGCGTACAGCGAAAATGCGCATGTACGCGGCGATGTAGTCTCATGTAATGAACGGCGGTAGAAAACTTTGTTTGCCGCGCTCTTTGTAGCTGGTACAACTGTCCGGAGTTAACGCCAACTAAATGCAGTGATAACAGCGAGCGCTAATACGTGCAAAACCACCTGTTGGAGGGGTATACAGGTGCAAGTCTTACACAAAAATTGTGATTTATTCCTCTGTCGTAGGAATCGGTAAAACACGAAAGTGAAATGCGCAGCGAAATCTGAAGCTGAGCATGATTTGCGGGTCGGCGGCTGTCTTGTGCGTGTGCTTGGCGAGCGACGTCCTGCTGGCGGGTCACTTAGGCAAAGGTGTACTGGCGTCATTTTCGTGACGGATATGACGTCAGTGAAATCTTGGTGTATCCCGGCGTGAAACACTTTAGTGTTAAATAAAAAAACCCGAAAACGAACAACCCCTAAGCATAACGTACTCTTTGGTTCTAAAGGTTGCTTCCCCGCAAGAGGAACCCTGTGTGCAGGGGTGCACTCTTTACAGGCCGCTTGCTTCGTTGTACTGGCGTCACTTCCGTGACTGATATGACGTCACTCAAATGTTTGTGTACCCCGGAATAAAACACTTCGTGTTTAAAAAATTGTCCGCGTATCTGCTCCTTTCGTTTGCAAATGTCTTTCGTCAACATTTGCCAAGTAAATGCCCCCCCTTCGCTTTCCCGCTCACCTCTCATGCCTGTTCCTGTCCCGTCGCTCTCCCTCCCAAGGTAAACACGCTAGAGGTTTACTCAAGTCAATTTAAATTTACCGCGTTCTACTTCTCCAGGCCGGGTGGTGCCTCGATGCCAGCGCTTGCCTTACGGCGGAGACGCGCGTGAGTCGAGGCGCCCTACTTCAACGTTTATAGAACCACGTTGACCAACTCCACGTCCGTTCTAAGCAGAACATTGAACCTTTCTAGTGGAACATTTTGTAACTGTTTCCGTTTAATTTCTTAAGATGCCGCTAGAAGCTATAGTGGCAGAGGCTACGGCTGGCGACAGCGTGCATTTTTTATGCTGTGAATGCAGTATTTCATTTGCGCAAAAATCAAGCATCCACGAATTTGTTATAAAGGAACACTGCAAATATCACATGTATTGATTTTCTGCCTCATATTGCGCACTGTTTTGTTCTTGTTAAACAGTGTTGACAAGTATTGACAAGTATGAACATTGCCACCGGACTTGAACGTTTAGATTTGGCTGTGGGTACATAAACCTATTGTGCAGGTTGTTTCACTTGTTTCACGGGTAGCTGAATCGAGTTACAGACAGATAGACAAACAGACATACAGACGGACCAAAAATTTTCGCGTTCAAGTAGCCCAAGAAACCTATCGTCTTTAAAAATGTCCGAAATGGCCTCCAAAAATTACGCGAATAATTACCCGCGTTCACGCAAAAGTAAAGCGTTAGCCCGATGTGGTATAGCGTTATACCCCATCAAACGACCATCGCATTTATCAGGGCTACATGACGATATTGTAATGTTCAAACCGAAGCTCTAGGAAAACGCTGAGAGTAATCAGGAAGTTCCCTGTACAATTTAAGAAACAGATTGTCCCATGTTACAGCGGGCTGATACATCGCCGTGCACACGGCCATTTCGGGCCGAGACTCACTGCGTTCTGTACAGATGATTCTTCCTAAATCGTCTATGCTGGATACTGACACGATTTTGTAATTTTTTCCCCCGTAAGATAAGTTCAGGTGGCTGTCGGTAATAGAACTACGACCTCACGCTGAGCCCCAATACGCCGTAGCCACTTAGCATCAGGCGCCGGTAGATTCCCACTATCTTCTCTGGCATTGAGGAAGGGAAATAGTTGGAGGACTTACGTTGATGCCAAGCTGGGGAGCCGGGCCACACTGTCGGTGCACCAGGCCGGCCGAGAAGACCGGATCGGCTGTCGCAGCTGGCGTGGCAGATCGCGGCACAAAGGTGACGCCAGCGGCGAACCCGGGCTCGGCGAGCTCATCATCACGCTTGCACCGTTGGGGCACAAGCGACAATTAGGGACGAAGGAGCGCCCGAACCCTGGCAGGACGAGGACCTTGGAAAAGCGGTGCTCCGAACGTCTACGTGAGCTATGGAACTGGTCCAGGGGCGCGGGGCTCGCGCGGAGTCACGCGCTCGAGCGGATACGTTGGCGGGCCGGAAACGGCGGGTGGAAGCGGTCCATATAAAATGGCGCATACCCACTCAGGGTGATGGGCCAAGGAGATCTCGTGATATTTAATTATTGAATCCAATCACACAGCCGCATGACAACGCATGGCTGAATGGTAAGCGAAAAAAGAGTATCGCAACAGAAAGAGAAAGAAAATAAAGGGAACCTGACCAGAAATAAGTCAAACACGCGGCGCACGAGCCATCTTCGGAAGCAATGAGCGGATGGCGTGGCATGGCATGTGCTGCATATAAACAAAGGAAGAAAAAAAAGAACCGAGACTGGTAGTGGTTTTGGTGAAAAACTTTTTAATCGATTCAGATTCACAATATAGTCTGCATTGTTTACTCTCGACTTTTTCGATTATGTTTTTCCTTATTTATGAGTACAAAATTCTTTCCAACCACTTTAAATTATCGTAGTACAGTAACCACCAATTAGATTAGACACTTTTTTCTTCTTCCTCCACTGATCCCCTGATTGGGTATGTGCCATACCTGAAGGAACAAAAACTTCAATAATTTGAGCCTAATGATGTGGGGGTGGTCCTCCCTCATTCCACGAGACCACCGACAACAGTTCTGTTTCGGCCCTGAGGCAAGAAGTTGCTGGGTGTCCGAGCCGGCGCTGGTGGTCAAGTTCTCCCACAGCTCAGGAAAGGGAAGGCTGCCCTGTAGCCTCCATGTGATGAGGTTGGTCGTGGCGTATAGATGACACTTGTGTACTTTGGATACACAAAGCTACATTCCCTGTCCAAGTCAGTGCAGGACGGGCGCTTCCGGTGCGATGCAAGACTAATTAAGTGTGGTGATAGGCTTTTCTCCGAACCTAAACCGACCTAAAATATAATAAACCACTCTTGTTAGCGAAAAGAAAGCGTACAAGTGACATTAACAAGCATTTCCTTCCCCCTCAAAAAAAAAAGAGAATACAAAAAAAAAAATAGCGCAAGGCTGGAGAAAAAGGCGAGCTGGGGGTCGACCTAGCTTTTCCCTACACTGGCAGCGGATCCCAGTAGAGGGAGCAGCTGGACTTTAGCAGTGCAAAGCCGTTTTGGATGGCACTGTAGGACAAAAGACCGTTAAGGGATGTACAGTGTTTTAATATTATTCTTTTTCTCCATTTGGTAATGGAACGTACCCACTGAGGAGGATTGGCCATGGCTTGAAGTTTGTCTAATTACTAAAACAGTGTTCTTTAGAATTAGAAATTAATGTGTAATAGAAAAACAACACATACGCTCCGTAGGGGCGGGGGAAGACAAATGATTGTACGAATCAGGGAGCATATTAATCTTTCGGTGGCCATGATGCAATTGATGAAGGAGAATGTAAATTCGTTTTTTTTTCTTGCTGAGGCTGCTAGCACCGAATGAGAGAAGAACGGAAGTTTTTAGTTTAAGTCGAAGGCGTTCAAATGGGACACTGAGGTAATTTTTTCTTTGCGTTGTGAAACGGCAACATTCAAACAGTGTTCTAATTATTCGGGTTGATTACAAAACAAGTATGCGTCTGTTAATGCTAATCCTGACCCACTCAAATATAAGTTTAATTTTAGGAGGCGGCACCTCATGGCTGTGAGGGCGACTTCACACTTGCGGGAAATACGAAACGATGAATTTCATTCGAATATACTCTGGTTTATTGAGGATACCGTTGGACCTATAGTGAACTCGCCCCCTTTTATATCGTAATATCGCCACCCCTTTCGTCGTCGTCGTCTTCGTCGTCCGACGGCACGGCCGCGTATAAAGGGCAAAACCTTTTGTAGCGCGTCCTCGCCTCGGTAGACTCCCACTTTTTCGTCAGCTGGCCCGGTGGTCGACAGCGCCTTGGTCTGCAGTGACACGCAAGCCTGTTCCGTTCTGCTTCGACTCCTCGCTGTGTCTTCTGGAGGCTGTTACGTCTGCACATCCGTGAGTGGGTGTTTTTGGCCAGGGCTAAGTTCTTAAAGTTGGGCCAATTGTTGCAAACCTGTAGCGGTTGGGGATATTAGGGCTATGGCCCTAGGTTCCCCGGGGACCAGCATGGCGTCTTGGTCCGCCAGCTTGGCTGCAAGCAGCTTACCCTTAGAGGCATCAAGCGGCATGGCGTAGAGAGCATTCCGGTAGCACTTGTCCCCGCCGGTGACGGGGTGATTCGAGCGAAAAATTCAAAACTCCTTCAAGAGCAGTTGAAACTAGTGAGCCAACATTACATGGCCATCTCGGAAGTAAGGCAATACGGCAGGGCAGGCCTTTTGTGCCGATCTAAAGACCTAGATTGTGTCACGGACCAGCTGCGGTGCACATCGTTTGCCTCGGTTCCCGTGAACGCCTTCATTCCGGCGCACCTCGCTTGCGTGAAAGGCATTGTTCGGGACGTTGATCCCACCCAGTCTCCCGAAGAAGTACTAGATGAGTTAAAAATGGCAGGTGTGACGGCAGTCTACCGCTTGTAGCAGAGTGGAGAATGGACGGCGGATCCCAACCGCGTCTGTTATCGTGACTTTTGCAGGACTAAAATGTCCCTCTGAGGTGATGGCATGGCCGCTGGTGCATAGGGTAGACCCTTTGGAGCCTAGGCCACTGCAGTGCCGGAAGTGTTGGAGATTTGGCTACACATTTCGGGGATGCAAGTCCAGTCTTAGGTGCAAAAAGTGTGGAGACAGTCATGATGCGCAATCCTGTCGATCAGACATCGAACTCTGCTGTCTCTGTAAGGGAGCCCACGAAGCGACGTATTCCAACTGCCCGGCCCGGTCTCATGAATGTTCCCTCTTAGAGGTAATGGGAAAAAACCGCTGCTCTAGGTTTGAGGCTTCGGCTCTGTTGAAAAGTCGTACCCAGGGTTATGCGGCAGCAATTCACAAAACAAGTTCCGCTGCTGATGCCGCGTTTCCAGCGACCATTACTCCAGTAATTGAAAAGTCCATCACGCAGGTAATGCAGCAAGTGGTCGCTCCGCTTACGAGACTCTTGTCACGCTGACGCATGTCACAAACTTTGGCGGCAAAGTTAGGATGCTCACTACCGGATGTTCCCATTAACCACCAGGCCACATGTTCTACTTCTGAACCTCAGCTTGTAACACACTCTGAAACAGATGATGCCCAGGCTATTGCAGGCTGCTCCTCACGGCATACAGCAGAATCAGTTCCAGACTGGGGTAGCGATGAGTCAGTCGGTCCGAAGGGAGTTCAGGTTGTTAGTAATGACGAGGTTGGAAAAGCCGCCCCGGCTGTAGACATCGACGACTCCTACGTCATGGAAGTGAATGACGCTTCCACAAATAAAATTCTCCCCACAAAACAGAAGAGGCGTATCTCCCCTATAGATGAAGCTAAGGCTGCACGTGGAAAACCAGCAAGCAAAAAGGCGTCCCCTACGTCTTCAACTAATGGCACTGATATACTGGGGGCCATCGTTGCGTCCACAGTACACGAGGCAGTATAGCATCTCTGAAGGTTGTACAGTGGAACTGCCGCTCCGTTAATTCTTCTTTTGTTGATCTCAAGTGTCTAGTTGCAAATTACTGTCCTGATGTTGTCCTCCTTCAAGAGTCATGGCTTTCTAAGGACAATTTTTTTGCTTTGGGAAATTATCGGACCTTTAGATTAGACCTAAATAGTAGAGGGGGTGGGTTACTAACCTTAGTTTCTTCAAAACTTTGTCATAGAGCATTTTCGTCGTTGGAACTGATGTCACCCAGTGGCGAAGTTCTCGCGGTAGACTTGCTTCTTCCTGGGAGTCCTCCCGATCTCCATCGTCCAATGTTATTTTCCGGTAGGCTTCCGTAGAGTAGAGAAACTGGACAGGTTATAGCTAGTAAAATCGAGAGTTATTGTTGCCGGTGACTTCAATGCTCACCACGTTTCTTGGGGCTTCACAACGGACTCTCGTGGTTTAGAGCTCTGGCACTGGCTTCAGGAGAATGACCTTTCCTGTCATAATTCCCGGGCGGTTACATTTTTGCGTGGTGGATCTCAATCGGCCTTGGACTTGACCTTCTCCTCAGGCAATGTACAAGTCGCGTCCTGGGGTACATTACCCTGCGGTTCAAGCAGTGATCATTTCCCTATTGAGTTTACGGTAGGTGTCCCTCTAACTAGAATTGAGGTCAGAAAGCAAAAATTTATTAACGCTCGAGTTTATCAGGGGCACTGCGGGATTGCTTTACATCAATGCAGACCACTGAGTCCATTGTAGATGCTCAGCGAACGATGGAGTCTTTGCAGGCAAGCAGCAAAAAACGCTGAGTTCACAGTCAATTGTACCGCACAGCAAAAGGTCTTTAATTGGTGGAACTCTTATTGCAGCCGAGATTATCGCCGTAGAAAAGCAGCTCTGAGGACTCTCTGCACAATCACTGTCCTGTAAATTGGATAAACTATAAGTACATGGCAGCAGTGTTCAAACGTACAGTTGCCTAAAGCTAAAATGGATTACATTATAAATCTCATGACTCTCTTTCGAATTCTAAAAATAAAGCAGGCGCTCTATAAGTTCATGGCAAGCAATCGGCGGTTTCTATCAAGAAGTTACAGTCATCCAGAGGTCTTGACTTCTGCTGAAGAGGCCCGGATTCTTGAGCGCTCTGCTAGAGGTCTTGCGGTTCGCTTTTCTTCTCGTTTGTAATAACTTCCGTCTTATTCGGTCCTCCAGAACGGATGATTTTATGCCAGTCTCATCTTGTGATCTGACGGAGGCCTTGTCCATCACACGTTCTGCGGCGCCGGGGCTGATGGCGTGACTGTTGGTGCTATTAAATTTTTGGCTGAGGAATTCCAACCGGTTCTATTGAATGTGATAAATTCATCCCTCACGTTTTGTTGGATTCCACTCAACTGGAAAGTGTCCAAGATAATTTGGTCCAAAAAAAGCCAGGTCAGGGTTTCGATTTAGACAACTTAAGGCCGATTGCTCTGACCTCCAACATGATAAAATTAATAGAGCGAATATTTTTTAAACGGATGACTTCTTTCATGCAGGACAGGCAAGTACTCAGTCCTGCTCAGATTGGCTTTAGGCGGGGATGTTCTATTTGGAACGCTCATGTGGACTTAGAGGTGAGGATCCGCTTAGCACAAAAAGGGAAACTGGTGTCGGCACTAGTGACCTTAGATGCAGCTAAAGCTTATGACAGTGTCGAGCATGGTATCTTACTTGACAAACTAGCGCGTATAAACTTGCCTACATACCTTTTTGCTTGGATTAGGGAGTTTTTGGCTGATCGGGAATTCTTTTGTACAAACGGAAGGCTATCTTCAGGAAGATTTCCACAAACTAGAGGAGTGCCTCAAGGATCGGTTTTATCGCCTTTACTTTTTAACATCCTTATGAGTGACATTCCTATATTCCCAGATGTAACAACCTACGTTTATGCGGATGATATAGCGTTTTTTGCGGCCGCAGTAGACATTCATTCGCTATATGACCGTTTTCAGGCCTATTTATCTATCTTGGAGACATGGCTTGACAGCATTTATTTAACGTTAAATGTCTGGAAGAGTGCTTTACTTGTATTCCCGGTTGCAGGAACAATTTCAATTTCTCTCGCTTACAAAAATCAAGTCATTCCGCAGGTGGATTCGCTGAAATATCTTGGTGTTACATACACGTCTGTTCCTGATTGGAAGGCACATACTAACGCATCGGTCACAAAAGCGGAGAGAGCATTTGGTCGCATGAAAAGACTATGTAGGAAACGAGCAGGAATGCGCCGGGACACACTTTTGCGGTTGTACCGAGCGTACGTCCGGCCAGTCATGGAGTTTGGGTGCGTCTTGTTTTGCAGTTGTCCTATCTACAAACTGCGTCCGTTATACCTGTTGGAGAGGCGCATTCTTCGATTTTGTTTTGGCCTTCCCCGGTTCGTTTCGAACCGATTTCTGTACTTAGAGGCTCGCGTTCCTGAACTTAGGGTCCGTTTTCTCTGGCTGACAGTGCAAACTTACCTCCGCAAGTACGGAGCCCCCTCTGGGGCTGCCAAGCCTATATTTATTTGTGAGCCGAGTATATTTTTTACATCTCCGTGGCCTAAACGTATCTCCCCCCAAGTGCTATTCGTTCAATCATGCCTGGATTGTATTTCTGTTAAGTTATATGAGGTCATTCCGGTATCCACAATCGAGCGAGAAACTGAGTTTTACTTTCAAAACCTCCTTCTCTTCGCTGCAAAACTTCTACCACGCTCGCTATTAGCCGCTATTTTAAATGAATATTTATCCAAGTATCCTGCTTCTTCTGTGATTTATACTGATGCATCTCAAAATGGTGAGAAAGCTGGAATTGGTATTTTTTCACAATCTTTAGACTGGAGTTATTCGCTGCGAATTTTATGGCCGAATTTTTAGCAATAGCTCTCGCTCTATGCAAAGTACCGCAGCATGTATCAAAAATCATCATATTATCTGATTCGATGGCAGTTATATCGGCGTTAACTTCTTCTTCGGACTCTCCATTGTACCGCACACTATTATTTTTTTGTTCCCAGGCACGTGAAGGAGGTACGCTTGTCTTGGGTCCCTGGCCATACGGGACATCAGGGGCAACGAGCAGCGGGACCATTTAGCTAATCTCGCCGTCACAGCTCCCATTCAATTCGGAATTCCTAATCTGGCTCTATTTGCATCTGTGAGACTAAGACGATATTGGCATTTAGACGCCACCCGTTCCGATTCACTTTTATCATTTGAAGAGTTCCAACATTTAAAGTTCGGGTGGAATGTTCATTTTTGTGGCTCTCGGCAATGCGAGGGTGACCTTCACCGAGCTGCGCTGCAGGGTTCCAAGGCTTAATTTCTATCTGTTCAGATCAGAACTTTCACCTACAGAACTATGTGTGCGGTGCCAGGTCCCCGAAACAATAGAACATTTTTTTCTCGACTGTCGCCGTTTCTCAACAGCTAGACAACTGTTTTGAAGGAGCCGATTGAGCAGTTGGGGTTGACTTTATCAATAACACTTATTTTATCTATTGGCGCATCAAAGCTAGGGTTTGCAAGAAGGGATATATATAATTGCATTAAAAATTTTCTTTCTGCCTCAGGTCGTTTGAATTGCTAAACGGTGCTAACTAATGACTAATTCGGGTTTCATTCACAACTAAGTTTCCTTTTGCAGACTCTTTCCGGAAATAAGTATTTTGAAGTCCCCACGTATTTAACCGGTTTAGCCCTGGCCTATCCCCCCTTGTGGGTACGTGCCAAAATATTTGAGGACATCATCATCATCATCATCACGTGTGGATTGTGGTGGTGGTGGTGGCAACACGCATTTATTTTATGTACAAATGATACAAAGATGTCATGTTACGCTTTAGCGAATTTTGGTGTCTAGGGGAGAGGGGTTAGGTAATGGGAATGAGGAAAAAATTTCATACATTCAATGGGGTGCTAAACGAAAGGAAATGGTGGAGATGTATCGAGAAAGTTTCGTAGAGCGGTGAGCATACGCCGTTCTTCGCTCTGATTGAGAAGACTTGGATAAAGCCAATCATTAAGGCTGGGTGGGCTTGCAAATCCTACGTTTTTGAAGGCTTGTTGTCGACAATCGGCAAAGCGAGGGCAGTCCCACAGGATGTGTGCAGGGTCGTTATTAGCTGAGCACCGTGAACACTCGGGATCATCTAGAGTGCCGTATCTTGTAGCACAAAAGTGTGGTGCTCTTGCCGAACCAGTTCTGATCCTGTGAATGATAGTGTGCCATTTCCTGGGCCAATGCTGAGTAATGTCTGGACGCTTCACACCTAGAGCCGGTCGTAGCTGCGACTTCCTTTCCAACTTGCGTCGGGTCTGGAATTCCGAGCTCGAATTAGGTGAAGGTTCCTCCGCTGTGCTCTCAAAGTTCTCAGGTGTCTGCTCGTCCTGAGATGCAGATGATGGCGCTATGACTGAAGGAAGCTAAGGAGAATGTCCATGCTCATAAGAGAAGGGGTGAGCCCGGGTGATGCAGCTTTACCCAGTTGATGAGTCACCTGCGGCTTGTTACGCAAGTGCGTGGGTCTTGCCATTGCCTGAGGTTCCTGCGTGTGCCGGTATCCAGAAAAAGGTCACCAGACGTCCGCGGGTCCGCAGTGCTGACTTGTTGCCGGATATTCAAGATGACCTCGGAGGTTTCATCTGGTTGTTTTAAACGGCTAGGACATTGATCACGTCTGTAAGAATCACCGATACTTTGAAGCGTTCTTGCGTTTCCAGCCATTGAACAGCTCGCTGAATGGCTATCAATTCGGCCATCTGAGGTGTCGTGTTGTCGAAAAGGTGCCGCATTCTGAACACACGAAGGCAGCAGCCGCCCCCCAGTGGCTGGGTCAACTCAGCCCTCGGGTAAAATCCTGAGAGCCCCGTTGTAATTCTCGTCTAGTCGCTAAAGTGGCCCTGAAAGGCGCTTTGAGTGCACTAAATGAACTAGCGCAATCATTAGGTTGGGTGGGTAAACGGCAGCTGTGTCACGTATAACATTTTTACGTGCAGCGGAAAACTCACACTTTCGTTGCAAAGTTTGTTGCCGCGTTCCACCCTTTCCTGCATGTTTTTGGGATCCACCAGCTTCTTCAGTGTACGTCATCGATTCCCCTATGCGCGTCACGAGGCAGAAATGTTGCAGTGAAACGGCCTTTTTCTTTCACTTCCGGCGAAAAGAAGCGTCGTCTCCTCAGCGTCGACGGATCGCGCCGGCGGCTTTGGTTAATTAGCGCTTCCTGCTGCACGCTTAACAGTATCGTGTTCGTCTAGCTGTATTTATCTTTTTTACTCTATTACCATGGTCGGCAAGGCCGACATGACGACGCCACGACGGCGACGTCGACTTCCGAGCTCGCAGAGCGCCTTGTCACACGACTCCGACCGCGACACGAACACGTCGGCCGATCGAAAGTCCGCATGATGCAATGTTACAATACTTTGTTGGCGTGGTGTGACTGCTCGCTGATCGAAGACGCCGACAATACCGATCAGCCGAACGGTCGTCGGGCAGCGATCGAGAAGCGAAAACTGTGTGTGCCCGACAACATTCGTGCTGTAATGAATGCGGCTCGGTTCTGTTAGTTCTTAGAGTGTAATAAACATAGTAAGGTCCACGAAGTTTATACAACTCAACACAAGCGCTAATGTAAATCGTATTTCAGCGTAAGATGCTTCGGCCATTCGCAGTGGCAACAATTCGTTTCCAGGAGTTGCAAACTGCATATTGGTGTGCGACCAGCAACGCTTGTAAAAAATATAAGCTCAGTTAAAGGGGCCCTGAAAGGCGTTTTGAGCACACTAAAGTAGTAGTAGTAGTAGTAGTAACTTTATTTGAGCTTGAGGCGTTTTCAGACGCCAGACGGAGCGGTTCCCAGGTCGCGGGAACCGTATTGGACCAGCAGCTCCTGGCCCCTGGCCGTCAGCGCGAGCTGGGTCGGCAGGGCGGGGGCTGGACCGCAAGGTCTCCCATCGCTCGTGGAGTGGGGTAGGGGGGTGGAGGGAGGGGTGGGGAGGTATAGGGGCCTTGAGTTCAGTGCACTCCGCCAGTATGTGTGCGAGCGTGCCGCTGTTTGTTTTGTAGAATGGGCAGCGGTCCCCGTCGTGTTCAGGGTAAAATGTATGCAACAGGACGGGGTGGGCTAGTGACCCCGCCTGGATGCGCCTGAGTATTGTCTGTTGCTCCCTGGTCAGGGTGCGGTGTGGCTCCGGGAGGGTAGGCCGCTCGTCTTTGTATTCGTTCGTAATTTCTTTATATGTGAGTGCCGGAGTTGGGGTGTCCGTGTCCTGCCCTGCCCGGAGGGTCATTGCTCGGGCGTGGTAGTCAGCGATGACGTTGCCGGCTACCTTTGTATGGGCAGGCACCCATGTGAGCTCTATGGCTCGGCCCGGTGCCCTCTTTTTCGATAGTATTGTGGCTGCCTCTGAGGAGATCACCCCCTTTCTGAAACCGCTGTAGGCTCTCTTTGAGTCAGTGACCACCACCCCGACGCCCGGTTGAACGAGCGCCAGGGCTATGGCCACTTCCTCCGCTGTCGTGGGCTCCTTAGTCTTTACCGCCGCGCTGTTGATGAGTCGTTCTGCATCGGTGACCACCACCGCTGCGCGATTGCTTCCATTCACAAGAGAGGCGTCTACGTAGAGCACTCCATTTTCTTGTTGTAGTTGCTGGGACACTGCTTTGGCTCGAGCTTGCCTCCTACCGTCGTCCTTGCCCGGGGCCATGTTCCGGGGTAGGGGCTTGGTCTTTAAGGTCCTCGTCCATTCTGTTGGTATGGTGGTCTTGATTGTTGCCTCTTCTTTGCGCCATCCTATCTTGTCCAGCACCGCGCGGCCGGGAATTGTCTGGCTCAGGCGGAGACGCTGGCTGGATAGATGGGCCTCGATGAGCTCGTCAACCGTGTTATGTACGCCCATGGCTTGTAAGCGCTGGGTTGACGAGTATATCGGTAAGCCCGAGGGCTTGCTTAGTGGCCTTTCGGATGATGGTGTCGAGTGTAGTCTTCTGGGTCTTGTTGAGATTGAGATACGGTGCCGAATATGTAATTCTTGATATTATGAACGCTTGTACTAGCCTGAGGGCGTCGTCCTCCCTTCAGGCCTCTGTTCCGGGTGGTGACTCTTCGCAGCATCGCAAGGATCTTCTCAGCACTGTTCTTAATTTTATCGACGGCGGCGTGTGCCTTTCCGTATCTTGTAGGGTAAGCCCGAGGATCGGCATTTGGTCCGTCGGCGTGATCTTGATGCCTTCGATTTGGATAGCGATGTCAGGCGGGAGCTGTTTGGCGGGGTTTGCCGGGTTGGACCACGAGGAGCTCCGATTTCTGTGGCGCGCAGCTGAGTCCGCAGGTCCTCGCGTACTCGGCACGGTCAGTGCCGCCGCTTGGAGGGTCTCCTCTATCGCACCCATCGGATACCCGCTTGTTCGTCCCATATTGTAATATCGTCAGCGTAGAGCGCGTGACCGATCCCTTCAATTTGATCCAACAGGCGTGGGAGGGGTAGCAGAGCCAGGTTTGAAAAGGAGTGGTGACAGGACTGCTCCCTGAGGGGTGCCTCGTTCCCCAAGTTCGATGGGTTCCGATCGCTCGTTGCCCACCGAGATTTGCGCCGTACGGGAGGATAGGAAATTCTTGATATATCCGAAAGTGCGTTGTGCCGCATCTCGTACCGTTGAGGTTCGTTAGAATGCTTGCGTGTTGTAACGTTGTCGAAAGCCCCCTTTAGGTCTAGGGCCAGAATTGCCTGGGGCTGTTTCTGGTAGCTTGCTTGATGACTAACTCGTGAAGTTGGAGCATCACATCTTGGGTGGATAGTTGTTTCCTAAATCCAACATTGTCTTTGGCAGTTGATCGGTGTTTTCAAGGTGCGCTTGGAGTCGACGGAGCACCATCCTCTCCATCACCTTTCCCACGCATGAGGTTAGCGAGATTGGCCTCATGTTCTCTATGGCTGGGGCTTTTCCGGGTTTAGGAATGAATCGCACTTCGGCTTCTGTCCATTCTGGTGGGAGCTGCGAGCTCTCCCAAGCCTTATTTATATGTTCGAGGAGGGACTGCGCTGCCCTGCTGCTCATGTTTGTAAGTAGTCTGTATGTAATAGCATCTTTGCCAGGGGCACTCTTCTTATTACTATCGTCAATTGCTGACCAGAGCTCCGAAAGCGAGAAGGGCCTGTCTAGGTCCTCGTTATGGGGACCTGTGTATTCTTGTGGGGCCGGGTGTTGCCCCCGCTCCGTCTGTAGATAGTGCTCTTTCAGCGCCTTGATCAGCCGGTTCACCATCTCCGTCATATGTGTTTAACTACTTTTGTCAACGAGCAGTGGCTTGCCGTCTTGCTGCCTGCGGGGTCGATGAGGTGCCGTAGCAGCTTCCATGATCTTCTTCCACCAGACAGCTGGCCTTGGAGGCCGTCGCATATCTGTAGCCAATTTTCTCTACTAAGTTGGACACTGTTCTGATATGTCTGCGTTGAGCTTAGCTATGCGGGCGGGCGAGCTTTTTTTTATTCCGTCTCCTGCCTCTTCCAGCGCTGGTGAGTGCAGCACACTAACGATAACTAGCGCAATCGTTAGATTGGGTCGTCAACGTCATCTGTGCCAAATATTACTCTTTTACGCGCAGCAGAAAGCTCACACTTTGTTGCAAAGTTCGTCACTTCTTTCTCACCCTTCCCTTCGTGTTTTTGGACGCCGCCATCTTCACATGTCTACGTCATCGATTCCCAGATGTTCGTCCATGGGCTAGACATCCTGCTATTGGGCGGCTTTTTCACGCACTTCCGGCAAAGAGATGAATCGTCTGCTCAGCGTCGGCTCGCCGGTTGATGTGCCAGCGGAGTGCCGGAGTGCTTGGACATTTTACGACAAACGAAACAAGTGTAAACAAACGCTTAACCGTTTGTATTGAATGCAACACGCCCATAACACGTCATGGATATTCTGTTACCTGAGTACGTTCCATAAAAAAAGCGTTGAAGCTCCGTGGCACTTATTTCGTGCAATCGCAGAGAACGCCCTGAGCCGAATGCCCGGGTTTGACGCATACATTTTATTCAACTTCAAACAATGTGGACACAAACTGCAGGCTGCGCACCAAGACGGACTACAGAGCATTGCTTTGACTTACTTAAATCTGGCGCACAAGCCGAGATGGCTTTTAGCCACGCACACTGCACATACCCCATGCGAGGTTGAGTCGTACGTCGCTCGAGAAAGATAATCCAGACCATGGGAAGCACTATCCACCCGCAGAAGCACAACGTCGCATTGCATCGCGAAACAAAGGCGTCCCTCCCCCTGACAACGCGCTGAGGTAGCGGGCAGTTCATGCACCTCGGAGGAAACCCAGGTTTTATTCCCATGCGAACTCAAATGTGTTTTTAAGTGCGGAGCACTTTAGGGGCTTGGTATGTCGTCCGTCCAATGTCGTTGGGCATCGCGCAATTCAAAGGACGCATACCACTTAAGGGGATTGGCCAATAATTTGTTTTAGTCGGGAAAACCAATTAGGTAAGACAAAATATGGGAGCAGAAGAAAATGATTTAGTCAGCAAGTTAAAGAGAAAGAGAAAAAAAGAGGGGAGTGGCAAAAGAAAATAAAAGTAACCCTGATCCGAATAGTTCTTGCATAGTAGACGACCCGTCTCTGTAACGACTGCGTGGACGGTGTGACACACGTCCCTATGGCAGTGGCCCAGCTTTTGTGTGCTCCCGAAAGACAAAAGTACTGGAAGAGACAATGACAGTCCTAGTCGTCGCAGGCGAGTCTCAAGCAGCCGTATCTCTCTCTCTCTCTCTCTCTCTCTCTCTCTCTGGTTAACTGGTTCATTGATTGGAGAGGTTGGAAGCGAATATGCACCCGGCTACTCCATTTCACCCGGTTACTCCATTTCACAAAGGGTCATGGACCCGTCTACACAAATCAACTGTCCACGACAATTTTCGTGAGTTCTAATAGTTGTCTATAAAATGTCCTCCTGTGTTCGTGTTCATGGATTCACGTTGAAAAGCTATTACTCCACCTAATACTGTGACGCGATTATTGTCGACCCGCCGCGGTGGCTGAGTGCCTAAGGCGTTGCGCTGCTGCACGAGGTCGCGGGTTCGATTCCCGGCCGCGGCGGCCGCTTTTCTGATGGAGCCGAAAAGCGAAAACGCCCGTGTGTACGAGATTTCGGCGCACGTTGAAGATCCCCAGGCGGTCAAAATTAATCCGGAGCCCTCCACTACGGCGCGCCTCATCGCCTGCGTTGCGTCGGCGCCTACGATCAATCAATCAATCAATCAATCAATCAATCAATCAATTCTTGTAGAGGTGAAAACACATTCAAGGCACCAACAACCGCATTTTGAAGACCAGCATCAGGCCATGGTGCTAGTAGATATGCTAAACGCACCACACGACGGTTATCGCGGTTTGTTGTAAAGTTCACGTATCCGATGATTGCTCTGGTTCCTCTCATCGCGGCGCATACCCTCTTGGGAGACAAACCAGAAACCGGCCATTTGACGGGTTATCGCACCGCGTTCGTTAAACCAGATAAACAAAAGCAAGGCGCAGAAGATAAACACAAGGTGCTGTTATGAATCGGCCAGCGCCGCAGTACTTCCCCGCATCACTCCTCGGCTGTGCGGCGAAGCCACTACGTGCGCCTTTGAAAACAGGCGCCACCATGTCGGTGACAAGTTGCGACAAGCTGCGTCAGACGCTTCGCTTTCGGCGCATTTCAAAACTTCTCGTCTCCACGCTCTTCAAGGACACAGAGGCCCCGCGAACTCAGCGGAGTCCTCCTCTCTCCCCTCTCCCGGACTCAACGTGCGCCGAGGCTATGAACGGCTTACGAACTCTGGAAAGAGCGTTGTGTGTGTCTGTGACGTTCGTGGCGTGTTGCCGCTTGTTGCGTTTTGACTGTTACCGCTTTTGGGTATAAATAGACCCCCGCAAGCGTTGTAAACCATTCCTGTTAGAGCAGCGAATCGATGCTGTCGCTCTGCTCGAGTCCTGTATGGTAACCTCGCCCGTCGGGGCATTGTTCTTTGGCTTCGGCTCACCTCTCGCTATGAAGTAAACAGTTACGTTGGCCTATCAACTCTGGACCTCGTCCCGGATGCAGTCGGCTTCCCGGTCGCAACAGTGCTCACAATAACAAGACAAGGGGAACACTGGCGAATCACTGCTTCGCACTCCCGACAAGTTTCACGTTAGTGGAACTGCATTCAGTTTTTTGTTCTTTACCGCGGCGGAACAACAATGCCAGTTTTTCGCATTGCAATGCGTTTTAGGGTTTCGCCTCAAAAATTTTAACCATAAAGGGTTAGGATACGCGAGGGTATAAAAACACACTGAAAAAAAGAAGAAGACGGGTAAGGCAACTGAGAGAAGAAAGACCTTTAGATGCAGGGGAGCGATGGAAGGGAAATTAAGGCTAAAATGATAACATTCAGTGCGTCGTCTTTTCTTCTAAGTCATCTTGTCGCTTCCTCTAAGTTGTCATGCGTGGGCACAGCGGGATCGTTAAGGGCACCTACCGCCACACATGTACTCGCGGCCACAAAATAATACGGTGCGCGAAAACTACTGGCGCTACACCTTTCGGCCCAGCGCACTAGCTGTCGAGATAGCTGAGTGCGCTTGCGGGTCCCTTGCTAGTCAGTGACTGCATGTCAATTTTCTCGATTTCGGTGGCGACGCCTAGTTTTGAATAAGAGACCCGGCGGGGCCTTACCTAGGCCGCGCGCCGAGCGAACGGCACGATTATTTTCAGCAGACTACCTGCAGCATATGCCGAAGCCGTGTAAATAATTCGTGTTCAGCTTTGAGATCATTCGTGCGCCAGGAGTTCGGTTGTTATCATTTTGTTGGCTCTACAGCATGCTCGGTGCTGCATCAATTCTACGACAAAGACTCGTGCGTGACTGAAAGTTTGCCGGTGGGTATGTGACGAGCGGGAATTTGTGTCTTTGCTTCGACAAGTATGGGCATTTGCACTATGGTGGCAATTCAACGTGTTAACGTTTCCAATTATGCGTCCTCGTGCACGTACCCGCCGCGGTGGCTCAGTCAATACTCGGCAGCGGGGTATCTTGCGGCTGCACCTCCGGTGCCTGAGCTGCCGCTGTTTCTTCCGTGCCCGTCGTTCCCTCAATAGCACTACCTTCGTCAATGTCCCCTTCTTCTGCTGGCGTGTCCGCCGGGATCGGTGTATGCTCCTCATTCAGGCCCTTGACGACCTCCTCCGCCTCCGCGTCGTCCATTATGTGCTTCCAACGCTCTTCTGTTGCTCCGGGTCCGGTGGCCGCCGCATACGTTTTCACGCAATTGGCGCCATCATGTCCGAAACGCCTGCAGACATTGCATTGGGACGCGACACTCCCTCCGAATGTGCCCAGTCTGTTGACACCGAAGGCACAGCGGTGGTCTTCCCGGCACGGCGACGAGAGCAAGCTCGGTTCCGATACTCAGCTGGTGCGGCAAATCGTCCCTTGCAACTCCCCCTTTCAGCTGGAGAACAACGATGCGTGTCATGGTGCTGAAATTCGCACACCCTGTCGCACGCCACTTTTCTTTCGTCACTTCAACCACAGTTCCGTACGGCGCGAACGCTTCCTTTATCTGATCGTCGGGAACATTGTGCAGGACCCAGTGAAGCTTGACGCGGACGTCTTGCTGGCACGGGTCAATTACCAGGCACCTGTGGCCCTTGACGGTGATTTCTTTCTTCGCGAGCATTTTCTTCTTTCCTTCTTCGCTCGTAAAGGTGACTGCCCAGATATGATTCATCTGGTAGGTGCCGAGGGCAGCAATGTCGGCGAGCACAGCGTCTTGCACTAACGCGTCTCGAAAGTCTTCAACTCGATACGGTCGAGCCCTTACGTCTCCGTGCAGAAAAATGGTGTTAAAAACAACAGACCCGGTTGGCAGGGGAGGCAGAACAACAGAGTAATCCTGGGCATCTTCAGCATTCCTGTTTCCGCGGCGAGACTGGGCCGCAAACGCCGCTCCGACGGAGCTCATGATTCCGCGTCCGCACGCTGCGGTGACCGGAAGTATTGACGACGGCTACCCAAGCGACGCCTCCATGGACGCCCGAGGGACGCCGCCACTCGTGGGAAGGATGGTGCATTCAATGAGCTCGCGGCCAAGCGGCCACGGGAGGACAGTGCTGCGGACGCTGACGCGAAGAACCTGGTGCGTATTGCCTCGACTGGGCCCACAGCGAGGAAAAAGCGCCCTGAACCTAAGGACGAACATTCACGTCGGAGAGAGGAGGCCGCCAAAGCCCCCCTCGTGACGAGATTTATGTGTGCCCAAGAATGGGGCGAACGCCTCATGCCGCATTGGCCTACGCTAGGGGACGCACACCCGCGCATTTGTCATATGTCCGAGGTGAGCGGCATGCGGTTTAGTTTTTCCAAATGGCTGTACGTTTAGAAGCTGCAATTAACGTTGCCACGGTAATGTGCGAGGCCTGGCAGCGAGACGGAAGAAATGCCAGCTTAGTAGGCTGTTCGCAGACCGAGAACTGGATATAACTGCGGTGCAAGAACTAAAAGTGGAAAGCCAGGAAATGACAGACCGCATTGTTGCAACCTTTTAGAGGCAAATTTTAATGTATGTGTCTCGCACGCCGTGGGAACATCGGCTGGGTGTGCCCTTTTTATCAGGCGATCACTAGGGATTGTTAAACAGACGGTTGTAGCTGATTCGAGTGGACGCTATGTGTATTGCGACTTTTCATTTGCGATATTGAATGGAGAGTTATATGTATTTATGCACCGAACAGACAGGGTGAGCGGGTGAGACTTTTTTCCAAACTATTAGTAAGCACCTTGACTGCGAAAAGGGTTGTTATCTTGCTTGGGGATTTCAACTGTGTGTGCATGACAGAGGACAGAGAAGCCCATGAGCGAGTTAGAGATAAAAGCGCCGAATTTTTAATGGACATAACTTCAGAATATTGTTTGGATGACGTAGCTCTCTGTACGACTAGAGATCCAATCTGGTTTACCACATTTTCAAGGTGCCAGTCACGCGAGGCTGGATAGAGTGTACATATCAAGTGAAACTTGTCCCACTGTGTGACAGTTATAAGGTCGAGGCCTTGTCCTACAGCGATCATTGCCTTGTGGCGTTCTGTCTGGGAAACAAACAGAAAACCACGAAATGGGATTGGAAGTTGTGGAAATTAAATAGTCGGGTACTTAAAGATGAATCTTTTACAGCTAGGGTTAGTGAACTGTTTAGTTTTTCCTCTCCATAAGTCCGGAAATGCGTCGGTGCCTGGGAACTATCGACCAATATCTCTCGTTTGTTTCTTGCTCAAAAGTTTTCGAAAAGTAGTACACCGTTATCTCTTGTCCAAAATCCGGCCCCTCATTCATAGTAATCAGCACGGTTTTATACCTGCCCGGTCCGTCGAATCAAACCTTGCCTGCTTTCTGAGTGACGCCAGCAAGTACATACTTTCACGTCAACAAATGGATGCCATCTACTTCGACTGCAGCAAGGCCTTCGACCAGCGTAAACCATGATTTGCTCCTTCGCAAACTGTCTGCTTATGGCTTGGCTCCTGCTTTCTGCGAGTGGTTTGCAACCTACCTCAAACAGAGAACAAACTTTGTTCAGTACGCTCGTGCTAAGTCTCGCAGCTTCACTGTACCGTCCGGGGTTCCCCAGGGCCTCTATTCTCGGTCCTTTATTGTTTAACTTATTTGTGAATGATGTGCAGTTAATTATAAAGCATTCATCTCTATTGCAGTTTGCAGACGACATGAAACTCTATCGCGCAGTGGGATCACAGGCGGACTGCGCCCAGCTTCAACGCGACGTACAAGCAATCTCCTTCTGGTGCAAAACTAACTACTTAGATTTGAATCCATTGAAGACCGTTACAACTACATACACTCGAAAAACCTCTCCTTTAACCTTCCCATACCACCTCGACTCTCTGACGATAAGAAGAGTAAGCGAAACACGTGATTTGGGCGTTCTGATTGATTCGAAACTACGATTCACACCGCATGTTAACTACCTCGCACGCTCATCTCTTCGGACTTTGGGCGCTATCTCTCGTGCAACAAGGGACTTCTCAGGAGGTTCGTGTTTCCTTGCTCTGTACAAAGCCCTTGTACTCCCAAAGCTGGAGTTTGCATCGGCAGTCTGGAACTGCATGAGTGCGTCGTCGTCTTTGCGCTTGGAAAGGGTTCAGAAAAGGTTCACGCGCATCTTCTCTCGCCGCTACACCCTACACGAGAAATACGCTTACAAGGATGTCATCAAGCGGCTGAAGCTCGAAGAACTGCAATCTAGACGCACAAACCGCGATTTAGTGTTTTTGTTCAAGTGTATCCACTCCAGATTCGACAGCCCGAAATTAGTGAGCTCTGTTCGGCTAAGGGCACCAATTCCAGCTCTCCGCCCCCACCTTTGCTTTGATGTGACCACCTCAAAGATACTGTCTCCAGTGTGCCGTGTGCAACGTGTGTATAATGATGACTTTCGTGCATCTTTGGACGTCTTTTCCGGAAATGTTAACTCTTTTAAACGCGCCCTGAAAAATGAATGCATTGAAGCCGCTGTTGCCCATTCAGTATGGTATAGAAGTTATCTCGTGTTCGTGTTTTCCGTTCCCTTCCCATTTTCTACACCTTGCACCGTTTTGCCGTACACATACTCCCGTGTACCTATGTATGTGTGTCCGCACGTGTGTGTGCATGCATGCACGTGCGCATTTGCCTGCACTTGTTCACCTTCACATGCACCCGCGTGGGCATGCATGTATGTTTTGTTTGCACTCACGAGCGTATGTGCCATGCATACATATAAATTTTTCTTTATATGTACTTATTTCCAGTATCCATGTTCCCCAGTAAGTTACGACGGTTGATTGTTCTGAACTTCGTGTACGCCAATGTACTTTGTAGTATACCTTGTCACAAGCCCTGTCTCAGCGCGTGCTAATGTACCTGACTGTAATCTTAATTCCTTAAATGTATAAATTGAGTGTGTGTGTGTGTGTGTGTGTGTGTGTGTGTGTGTGTGTGTGTGTGTGTGTGTGTGTGTGGTGTGTGTGTGTGTGTGTGTGTGGTGTGTGGTGTGTGTGTGTGTGGTGTGCCGTGCGTGCGCGCATGCGTGCGTGCTTACGTGTGTGTGAGTGCGTGTGCGTGCCTGCGAGCGCGCGAGTGTGCGGTGGTACTATGTACTTTGTGACCCCTGCACTTCATAACCAGTCTCCATGTTTTACCGTTTGTTTATCTGTGTGTCGCCCTGTCCTTTTGTGTGCACCACCCAAGAAGGCCTAGTGCTGTTGTGTGGGCACCACCCAATAAACAATAACAATAAACACAATAAACTAATATGCACAGTGATGCACAGACCGAGCTGGGGAGTCAAGTGGGACCTTTTAAAGAACAAGTTAAAATAGGTGCAGTCGAAAGAAGCACAATTATCAAAAACTCCCACCTCCCCTCGCGGGAACCCCTGTGTAGATGCGACGCATAGGCGGAACGGCGAAGGGACCGCGTTTCATAGCGCGCATAACGTTGAGTGGACTGCGTAAGCCGGTCCCAGTCGATGACGACGTTGGCGTACTTGAAAAGCGGCGTGGACTCTAGATGTTTGAGCCAAGCGTGGGATGTTGCTTCGCCGGAGAACGGCACACCGGTTATATGCGCAGCGCGCCCGAAGGAGAGGAAACCGCGGAAGAAGAGTACTGTACATGCGCCGGCCCCAGCGCATCTGCCGCGGCTATGACGCAACACAATGCAACACAATCCACTTTAATCCAATCCAATCTAAATCCAATCCAATCCAATCCAGTGCCCCTCGTGTGTTGTTCGCTATCGGAGAGGAGAGGTGAGCGGCGGAGAGCGCAGCTGGCTCGGCGAGGAGAATGGGGAGGGGCGGACAACGCCGCCGCCGACGACGACGACGCCAGAGGGACAAGGCGAGTGAATCAGATGCTCTGCATCTAATAAACAGAAAAGAGAGAAAGGAAAAGAAACTTCGCTAACAGTTAAGGACTCTATTGTTAGAAGAAAGCGCAAACGCCGGCGAGTTTAAGCAAGAAATAAGAGACACAAAAATAAACTAGAAGTCATCGATACTGAGCGTTATAGGGGAGCTATCGTGCGAGCACGAGCAGATAAGATGTGGTTCGGTAAATGCCTACACAAGCGTGCGTTGTCTGATGAAAACGTTACGCGCAGAAAACTAAATCAGGGAAATACGGTCCAAAAATGGTGTTACGGCCCAAAAGAAACGATTGAGCGGGCGTTCGTCGAGTATTACACTGAGCTGTTAGACAGGCACATTCCAATGAACGATGGCTTCGGGGAAGGTGCAAGTGCTGGGGTAGCTGGGGGGGGGGACATGTATACGTTCCCATTCTGCAGTATGATTCTAATCTTGTGTACATTGCTATTTTGAATAAGAAGTGGTTTTCTTTGGGTGGCAATTACTTTTTCCTAAAAAAAATGTAGTTCTTACTGTAACAGCACCAGGCAGCAAAAAAAAGGATATCAGTTCTAACTGCGGAGGAAAAAGGTTCACGTCAATTTATAAGGCTGTGTCAAAGACTACGAGAGCTTCTGTATGTGGTGTTTCCAGTTGGGCAACAAGTGATTTGCAAAAAAATTGGACACCACTTCACACTGTGTGGTCGGACCGCATACAGTTCTGCACCATCTACCCAATTTTCTGTGACTGGCAATAAAAACTGGCTGCTTCAAAATAATAATAAAGAAATTTCTTAGCCACATTTACATTCAGGCAAAAAGTATTGTGCAGCCATTTCATGTAATAAGAGTTGGTATGGAAAATCATGCTCAATAGGTTTTCACGAAAGTTGGTTTCAAGAATTAAAATTGGCCAGTAGGACAAAAAATAACACAAAATGAAGAACAACGCAACAAGGTCCTGGGTTTTGCCATGTAATTTTTTTGCTCTTTTTCTATCATGTATAGAAGGACACAGCCGTATTGCTAATTATATTGCACCTTTGGTTTTACAGGTCACCCAGAAAGGACAACACCAACTGAAGCTGAGGGTATGGTGTAATAAAAATTTACTTTATATTGTAAAACAATGGCAGTGTTGATGTCTTCTTGAAAGTGCAAGAAACAACAGCCTTTCTTGGACCTTCTGCATGGAGACATATTTTTGGATATCCTGAAAACAATGTGAAATAGTTAACTCGTTTCTTCTTGTCTTCTCTTTTGCTTTTAGGGTGGAGGGTCGGAGGGTGCTTCTTTTTTTCAGGTTGTTTTTTTTTTTGAGTTTTTCTTTTTGACTGTTTTTCACGATTGATTCAGTTATTTAAAAGCATTCTGGAGTAGACATTCTCAGTACAACTGAGCGGACGTCGCCGACGTTTACCATGCTAAGCGTCACACGTGCACCCTGCATGCTCACCATGAGCACGGACGAGTTGCAGTGTATGAATGAAGGTAGCACAGAATTCTTTTATCAGCATGTAATTACCTAAGAGTCACATACTGGAGCAAAATCATGGGCATCTTATGTGCATAGAAATAATAGCAGTTGCCTTGTCAGTTGGAAAACATACAATTCAAACAACACAGATGCTAATCAATATAATTCCTTCTGCTTAGAAATGGCCTCTTTCCTGTGCTTTCTAGTTTATTAAATGTGACATGACGCTTGGCTGCAGCAGCTCGGATAAACTAGAAAGTGTCAACAATGAAGAGATGGGCATTGCTTCCACAAAATTTACAGAGATAATTTTTTTTTACCATTCGCGATGTGAAATTTCCTAGGCGAGTCTTTGGATCTTTGTAAGAAACTGTTACAATGCACAAAGTAAAATGTGGTGGACAAATGGCACTGCTAGCAGTGACATTATGTACGTGAAAGAATGCAAGATAAAAGTGCTATACATCTTCCTGTTTCCTTTTCCTGCGTCTGCATGTTGAAAGCGCCTTTATTTACCAAAAGAAGGCCGAGTGGGAGGAGGGGGGTGTGAAACTTTTAAAGGTCACACTGCAAAAGAATGTGTCCTAAGCGTTTCTTAAACACTGTGGATGAGCCGCTTTACAGCAGAAGCGGTTCTTACTATCACATTTAGCCCCGGTGACTTTCTTGCACAGCATAACGGCCATGCGGAAAAGCCAACTTTACAGCTCGAGGCAAGGTGTACTACAAACACATATGAGCACGGGTGCACGTTCTCCAGTTTGTACTCAGGAGTTCCTGTATAAACATGCTTTAGTTAACAGCTGCGTAGTCAATTAAAACTGGTGTTTTGTGCGCCGCCGAAACCAGTTAACGCGCTAAGAGGCACGGGGCAGCGTTGTAGACATCTCACTCAGGGATCGTTAGTGTTTATCGAAACATCGGGTACGCGCAGTAATTTTTCGCCTTCATCGTAAATTCAACGCAGCTGCCGGAATCGAACCCGAGACATTGTACCCCCTGCAGCCATGAGAGACCATGCGAGATCTGAGCAATCTGGCGCCCGATAAATCTTATTAAGGCGAATAAAGCCGCCGTGGGATATTATTTAGAGAGTTGGCAATACCCAGGAATGAACAGCTTCGGGCTACACATACTTGCTTACACAAACAAAAAATATACGATATGTTGATCAACACCGTATTAACCGTATGTTGTGCACCGGCTGCCCCCGTAATTTCTGTTCCTGCCTCGATTAAAAGCTCAAACGCGTCGTAAACGGCCCTGTGGGCAGCCATAATCTATTTCACGCCCATGACTACAGCGCAAACTTTGCCGTGACCGAAACCAGGTACGTTGCCGTTCGTACGGAGGTCGCGTCAGCCCGCCACCAAGCAAGCTCGGGAGCGTTTCTGACAGCGCCTCATAGATGGCGCTATATGGGTTTAGACATTTAGCGGCTTAGACATTTAGATGAGAAGAACTGGGCAGCCAGAGTGCACAGGTACCGTGTACCTTAAAAGTGTGGACACCCAATGGCGGAAGAGGATGCGAAAGCTGGCGACTAAATATACCTTGACCGCGGCAAATAAACAAGGGGGGGGGGGGGGGGGCAGTTAAAAAGCAAGTGAAGGAAACAGAGACGCTCATGTGGAAAAAGAGGATGGAAAAGAAGGGATCGCTGGGAATCTACAAAGCAGGCAAAAAAGAGATCCGGAAAAATAACTTTTATGACAACAATAAAGGTAGTGCGTTGCTCTTTGAGGCGCGGGCTGGCTGCTTGAGAACTCGAACTTACATGAGCAAATATTCGTCCCAGGATGAGACGTGTTGTATGTGGCAGGGATAAAGAAACAATCGACCACATAGTAATAGGATGCCAAAAGATTCAGCCGGATAGAATTGGGGGGAAAGTCCTACTTCCTGAGGCACTGGGGTTCGCAATTGATGGAAGCATTAACTGGTCAGCAGTAGGTATTACTAAGCAGCGGCTAGAGTATTGGTGGAAAAAAAGCAGGGAAGTCGATAAAATAACATCCCAGCCAGGGGTAGCGGCAGGGCAGAATTAAAAAGAAATCCGAGTTGAGGGACTAAATTTAAATTCAAACTACTAAGATAGGCTAGATGGCGCACGCCATCACCCCGATTCAAAGGGGAGGCCTTTATCATCATCATCATCATCGTATAGCAATTTCTGGTGGGACTTCACTACGTAGTACATATAGCATCGTCCTAAATTAAAAGCCAATCCTACGTATCAAGGTTCTTGCAGAACCTACACTCCATTTCAGCATCATAACAAAAAAACTACTTCTGAGCGCCCACCTAATTTCGCATTATATTCTTTCCATAAAATTTAAGCGCTGAATACAAGTTCCACGTTTTACAACCGTACGCATTCGCAAAAGCAAGAAGGATGCTTAGAAGCTAGAAACGGGAGGGCAGTTTTGTTCCCGCTCTTTTACGAAGTAAACTGCATTCGAAAGAACGAGGCGAGCTCAGAAAATCGAGCGCTTACCTTCACTGGTCGGTTGCTATGGGCTTTCTGTCCCACAAATATTCGCCGCAACATGCGGCCACACAACAAAATGTCGTATGACATGGCTCCTTCTCCATTCCGTTTGATTGTCAGGATGGCTGCTCATTTCTGCAAAAGCGCGCGCTTTTCCCCCAACCCAACGCCCCAGA
This sequence comes from Haemaphysalis longicornis, assembly GCA_013339765.2. Classification (NCBI taxonomy): domain Eukaryota; kingdom Metazoa; phylum Arthropoda; class Arachnida; order Ixodida; family Ixodidae; genus Haemaphysalis; species Haemaphysalis longicornis. The sequence continues at coordinate 24,169 of JABSTR010000614.1, read as the reverse complement.
TACGGCTGCCAGGCGCAGAGGAGCACAAGGGGACCACTCTGCGAGGGGCGCGCACGTGTGCGCGTGTGAGAGGAGGGTAGGACGTTGGCCAAGGACCTTTTTTTTTTTTCGGCCCTCCCCAACTTCGCTCTCGGCTGCTAAAACTTCCTTTGCGACACACTCTAGAAGGGACGGGACGGGGACGAAGCCAAAAAATAAGGCATGTAGGAAGAAAGGAACGCGCGAGACAGCGTGCCAGCTCCCAAGCACCCCGCCTTTTTTCTGAGAACGCCTGGCGCCCTGTATTTCGTTTCGCGCCAAGCAGAATGCGACAAGTGTTCGATGCATTGGAGCCTATACGAATAAAAATTACACCAGGAAAGAATCTGAAGATAGTGTGTGCAATGCTATTGAAAGGGAACAAAAGCAAAAATGGGGAAGTTAGTTACCAGGTTACTAGGAAGGTTCGTTTGTATAGGGTGTATTCACAGGGCTTTGGGCCGCGCGGCGGCGCTACCTGCGCGGCGGCGACGACGCCATATTTGAGGTTGCATTCCGCCACGCGAGCAGCGCGTTTCCCGAAGCAAAGCGTGGTTTGCGGTGTGGTGCTGGCAAGAACGTTCGTGTGGACGGGTTTTTCTCTGCGTGATTAGTGGTTTCGAGAATGCCTGGTCGTAACGAGTAGCCAGCATTGTTTTCGCTGCGAAATTCCGGATGCGCTGTTCACGTCTCCTACAACCGCAGACCCGAAGCAGGCCGCACGACAAAATCAAGCGCGCCGTATATTTTTTTTTTTCCTTTCGCTGTTTCGAAGCGCGGGCTAGGGCAGTGCTTGAAGGCTGTCTGTCTTCATTCGACGAATTCCCAAAGAGTTATCGATAATATGGCTAATCAATACCGAATCTGTTGGAGCCCGTTTCATTCAGGTGGGCCCCGGGACGATGGGCGTCGGAGCTTTCACCTCGCACCTCGTCACATGTTTGAAACATTTGCATGCTTAAAATGTTCATAAATTAAGGTAGTCGGCGTACTTTATGGATGAGACGAACCATACGGGGCTCCCAGCCTCAACATGGGCTTCTTCGAGTTTTGAGGTGAACGCACGCCTACATGCAATATCGCTTCCCAGGTAATTGCGGGCATCCAAATTGATCCAATTCTTCTTCGTCGCCTTCGAGTACTGTTCTCTAATGACCAAGCGTGTTACGAGATCAGACACTAAAGCTTGACGCTGGGCACACAGTTTGACTACTTCAAAAACAGCGCGGAGACTAAAAAGTTAACGTATGCAGGGACAAACATAGAGCAGCCTTTGTAACTTGTCTCTGCGCTACTTTCGAACTAGCCAAAGCGTGTTCCATAATCTTGTTCTGCTTATAATTTCCGCTTCGTCTTACCGAAAGGAAAAAGACTTGAAAAATCATCGGTGGGATCTTTGTCGTCGCCACCATACCTAATTTTATCACGTACTTACTTACCTCGCGATGGTTTCCACCCAGACCCTGTGCGTAATTGTTCCGCTTCATTAGGAGCTCAAATGGACGACATTCATGCTTTCAACGCACAGAACACTGCCGCCAGAGCAACTCCCCGTCTATCATGCTCCTCAAGAAGCGCGCAACATGCCTGGGTGGCACGATAAAACCAGCTCCTCATCTCACACGCCACCACCACATCAAATATCCTCGCAGCCTCGGGTGAAAAAATTTTTTCAACTCGCGCCACGGTCGCTTCAGGCAAGCGAGGAAATGAGGAAATCGGCGCACGGGGATGACACCGAGATTAGCGCGAAAGCGCCAAATCGGACCGGGTATGCACGCCGCTGGCCGCGCCTGTCAAACCATCGGACAGTTGCATTGTCGCGCGAAATCATAGTCTTCAAGCACTGTCCTGGGCCTTCGCTTTCGTAACAATAACAACAACAACAAAAAAAAAAAAAACGGCGCGCTTGCTTTCGTCGTTCGGCCTGCTCGGAAGCTGCGGTTGTAGGAGACGTGAACAGCGCATCCGGGAATTTCGCAGCGAAAACAATGCTGGCTACTCGTTACGACCAGAACATTCTCAAACCCACGAATCACGCAGAGAAAAAACACCCGCCCAAGTTCTTGCCAGCACCACGCCGCAAACAATGCGTTTCGCGTCGGGAAACGCGCTGCCCGCGCGGCGAGTGCGACCTCAAATATGGCGTCGCCGCCGCCGCGCAGGTAGCGCCGCAGCGCGGTCCAAGGCCCTGTGAATACACCCTATAATGAGAAAAGTCCTTGAAATAGGCCAATGAGCTTTTGTACAGGCAATATCGGGTGGAAAATGGGTGTCAGACCAGGGTTACGTCTTTGTTTTGCTTTATTGTTTCATATATGTTACCGTATGATGGTGCTCTGACTGGTGCTCGAATTGGGCTGGCACTGCGGCGCAGCTGTCTGACTGGTGCTCGAGGTAGGTGAAATGTCTATGGGGAAGCTGAAATATAAAACAGCCCAATTCATGTTGTTTATTTCAAACAAAGCTGCAAGCTGTGGACTAGTTGGAACGTTCGCTGATCAGAGGGGCTATAACAGTGGCTAAATGTCACAAGAAGGGGCAATTTAAAGAACATGAACTTTGGGTTTGAATCCATTTCATGAATCAACTGTAATTACTGCGGCAACATGAAGGGAAAACATACGATTGTAATTAGCTGGCGACATGTATGGCTCGCACTCCCACGTCCCTCCACTCCCAGTTTATATAGCGTGCATATAAAATTTCTCCAGTAAATTAATTTTTTCGAACAATTATGAGGATTCAGCAACAAGGAAATGTTTGAGCCTTCTATCTAGATTATTTTTGTGTAAGGATATACAGACGACAACATAAAAACAACCCGGCCATGCATGGTTTAAAGGGGCCCTTAATAGGCTTCCGAAGTGTCACCATTTCAATCACGCAATCGCTAGAATACCCCTTCACGGTAACGTATACCAAATATTACACCTATTACACCTAACCAATAAAACATGAAGTAAAAATTTGGTGTCAGTACTTCTTTAAGAGAGAACGTTAACAGTGCGAGACGCTTGTGAAAACTTAGCAAAATGGAGCTGGAAGTTTCCCTTGTCGGTTCACGATTACCTCTTTATAATACACCCGTAATCTACTACCTAAGAAAGGCGCGCAGTGTTTCAACAACAGGGAAGGAAAGCTGTGAAGCCATTTCTGGGTGGCTGTTTCAGGCAGTTTAGGAAAAAAAGCTGTGTTAAGGTGTGCGCGTATCTGCGCGAATTTCTTAAAGATACGGCCAACACGTCGATGAAAGACACGGTGTATACCCGGTCAGTTTGTCTTTCCATATGGTGGCACAGATTCCCCAAAAAGAACATGCATTCTAAAGAGGCCTGGTTGAAAGACAGCTACGGCGCAGTGCCAGCCGCAGGATGGCCCGGAGGCGACAGCTGTCTTTCAACAATCCCACAGTAGACAGCTACGGACGGCGCAGTGCCAGCCGCAGGACTGGCACGGAGGCGACAGCTGTCTTTCAACATCCACAGTAAGACAGCTACGGCGCAGTGCCAGCCGCAGGATGGCACGGAGGCGACAGCTGTCTTTCGAACAATCCCACAGTAAGACAGCTACGGCGCAGTGCCAGCCGCAGGATGCACGGAGGCGACAGCTGTCTTTCAACAATCCCACAGTAAGACAGCTACGGCGCAGTGCCAGCCTGCAGGATGCACGGAGCGACAGCTGTCTTTCAACAATCCCACAGTAGACAGCAGCTAACGGTGCAGTGCCAGCCGCAGGATGGCACGGAGCGACCGTGGCTTTAAACAATCCCACAGTAGACAGCTACGGTGGCGTGCCAGCCCAGGTGGCACGGAGGCGACAGCTGTCTTTCAACAATCCCACATGTAAGACGCTACGGCGCAGTGCCAGCCGCAGGATGGCACGGAGGCGACAGCTGTCTTCAACAATCCCACAGTAAGACAGCTACGGCGCAGTGCCAGCCGTAGGATGGCACGGAGGCGACAGCTTCTTTCAACAATCCCACAGTAAGACAGCTACGGCTCAGTGCCAGCCGCAGATGGCACGGAGGCGACAGCTGTCTTTCAACAATCCCACAGTAAGACAGCTACGGCGCAGTGCCAGCCGCAGGATGGCACGGAGGGCGACAGCTGTCTTTCAACAATTCCCACAGTAAGACAGCTACGGCGCAGTGCCAGCCTGCATGATGGCACGGAGCGACAGCTGTCTTTCACAATCCCACAGTAAGACAGCTACGGTGCAGTGCCAGCCGCAGGATGGCACGGAGGCGACAGCTGTCTTTCAACATCCACAGTAAGACAGCTACGGCGCAGTGCCAGCCGAGGATGGCACGGAGGCGACAGCTGTCTTTCAACAATCCCACAGTAAGACAGCTACGGCGCAGTGCCAGCCTGCAGGATTGCACGGAGGCGACAGCTGTCTTCAACAATCCCACATTAAGACAGCTACGGCGCAGTGCCAGCCGCAGGATGGCACGGAGGCGACAGCTGTCTTTCAACAATCCCACAGTAGACAGCTACGGCGCAGTGCCAGCCGCAGGATGGCACGGAGGCGACAAGCTGTCTTTCAACAGCATCCCACAGTAAGACAGCTACGGCGCAGTGCCAGCCGCAGGATGGCACGGAGGCGACAGCTGTCTTTCAACAATCCCACAGTAAGACAGCTACGGCGCAGTCTTTCAACAAGTTGTTGTTGTTGTTGTTGAGCAATGCTGCTCCACATCTGAAGCAGCAGCGCTATTGTGGTGCTACACATCGTTCATTTTTATTCACACTTGATTACAAACAAACGAGAGCAAAGACAAAAAAAAAGGCTTGCGTAACGTGAAAGATGCAGCAGAACTGAACTGCATTCTGCTCCACGCAATAAAGTTTGCTCGGCTAGGAACATGTTGCATCTCTTTGTTTGGTTTCCAACTACATTGGGAATGAAATGATCCAGGACGTTGCATTAGAACGTATGCCACAATTTCATGTTGATTTGGCTGGTGTAAACGAAGTTATCTACTTTCGTACGTAATTACGCCCACCACCACACCAACAGCAACAAAAATATACGAGTGGCAAGAATAAACCTGCCGCGTGATCCTAGCAATTAATATAGCGCTCACCTCGAAGAAAAAAAACAATATTTCACATAAACCCCGCAAAAAACCCTGTACATACATAAGCTCTCCGCTCAGCGGCTTTAATGTGGCATTTCTCAAACGCCTGCTTGCTTTCTGGCAGCTTAAAACTCGGATGTAGTTAGCCGTGTCGCAAATCCCATGTTAGCGGTAGCGCAACTTTGCATTGTCTAAAGAACTGCGGTATTAGCTAAAATTTCCAGAGCTCATTAATGCGTCCCCGCCGGTCGCAGCAGAGACGCGTAGCACGGAGAACGGCCAGAACGGGCCGCGCGAGCTGACGGCGCCCCTGACAACAGCGCCGCCGCGCGGCATGCACGCAAACGGGGCCAGCTTTCCCTGACCGGTCCACGCTCGGACTGGAGGAGCGGCGAGCGCGCAAGTGCGCGCCGCCCCGCTCCTCCTCCAGCCCGGACGTGGCCGGTCATCGCACCTTCCCATTCTAGCCACCCTAGTTTGGGGCGAGTCACTTTCGTTTCGCGGGCTTTTCCGCGAATCGTCACTTTCGCGGGCTTTCCCTGTTAGCGCTTTCGCTTTCTGATCTCCTTGAACGCGATGCCTTCCAGCATTCTTTGCGACCGCTTCACGGCGTGGAACCTGACTTGGTCCGAAATAGAAGATTATATGCTGACCAGCGAAGAGAAGCGACTGCTGAAAGGGGACCTCACGCTCGAAGATATCGATTACGAACTGAGGCGCAGTCGCGAGTCAGAACTGCTGAGGTACCGGTCGAGGTCTGGACTGCTAGACATCAACCGGATCGATCGCCGTCTTTTTGAACAGCAGTTCAGGTTTCAAAAGGACGACATAGATGGCCTTGTTGAAGCACTTCTGATACCCGAAGTGGTGGTGAGCGCACACAAAGTGAACGTGCCGGGCCGCGACGCTCGGTGCTTAGCACTTCGCCACCTCGCCTACCCCAATAAGTGGTGTCATTTGCAGAGCATTTTCGGGTTGCGCTACTCCGTCATGTCTAGCGTGACGTCAAAAGTGCTGAAGCACATAGTTGGCACATTCGGCCACCTCCTGAATGACTGCAACAACCACACCTGGCTGTCGCCAAGCGCTCTCGCATACGTAAGTACGCTTTGCTATTTTACTTGCAAACTCTTGCTTTCATAACGCTGCAATGTTACTTTATATGCCCCTCTTTCTCACGCGCTCACACATACAAGGGCTGTGCTATCATGGCCTTGCAGCACCTAGTGAATAAGCGACTGTCCATTTAAAGGAGTAGGAGGAGTAAACGTTTAATCGAGCAGTTGTTGGGTTAATTGCCAGGTGGGGAACCTCTTAGTCCAGGACGCCCAGGGTCTTGGCGGCCCGTCTCGCCCGTTCTACCATAAGTTGTTGGATAGGAGCTGGTGAACCGACCCTCCCACTGCTCAAATAGCAATTTAAAGAAATGTATTTTCAGCGTATACAAACAAGGCAGCCTAAAACCCGAAGTATGCAAACATCTTCATTAGGTGTAAACCACGAAATGGGTAAAAAAAAGGCATCAAAGCCAGCAAGTGCCTTATTTTTTTTAATTTACAATGCACAAGAACCAAACCGTAGGACCATACACTAATACTGTTATACAGACAACTGCTTAACCTGATTCGAGTGCATCAGCTATGAAAAAGCAAAGGGCCAAAGCATATTTTGTTTTCTGCTGCAGGCTGTGCAACGCAAAGGTGCGCCCCTAACCAACTGTTGGGCCTTCAACGATGGGACCGACCGCCCCATCTGTCGGCCAAAGAGGAACCAGAAGGCGTACTTTTTAGGCCACAAACAGGTACATTGCCTGAAGTACCAGTCGCTGATGTGCCCAAATGGCATTATATGCCAGTTGGATGGTCCGTACCCGGGAAGGCGGCACGATGCAGGCAAGTTGGGTGGCCCATGTTGCATTCTCATATAAATTAGCACATTCGTTCGATTGCACGCACGAGGTGCGGCTTGCGACGTTGCCCAAAACCAGCGTCACAAACCTAGTTTTTCGTGAAACTGCCACGGAGCCACTGCTACGGGACAAGCGCGCATGAAAGGAGCCGCGCGATTACATTTTGTTGGCGCGCGCGCCTTAGTGTATTGGATTTCCAGAAAAAAATCATATTACCTCAACGCTACCTGCAAGGACATCAACATACAGAGGAGGTCGGTATTGGGCTGCTAATGGACCCCCATGAGCCCGAACAGCCAAGTTTTGCCGCTGGTTTCGAGCCACACGACCACCGTTCAAGATCACTAGCAAGTTCTTTATGGCCTGCTTGATTACCTACTTCGCTTGATGGGCTTGTTTTCTGGTGAAAGAAAAACCCGTAAAATAGCATTCCTACAAACCCGTGCAAAGCGACTTATAGGTTACAACAAATAATTTTCTGATTAAGTTTTTAGTTCCAGCTTTGTAGAAAAATGAGGTCGAAGTCTACAACGGATCGCACATTTAACCGCATTATAGACATGTTTGCATCCCTATATAAACATGATGCTGTGAAGAAAAATTTATTGGGCGTGAATTGAGTAATCACCACGTTAACACAAAAAAGAAAGAGATCATGGAAGGTTGAGTCAAGTTCACTTCTTTATTTACAATATGTGCAGCCATGGAAAGCGCCTCGTTGCCTCAAAATCACACCACCTTCCGTGATAGAGGCTTGTAGGCAAGTTTCATCCGCTCTTCAGTTGCATTCAGGTCTCCGGCTCAGTTTGCCAGCAGTGGCTGCAACAATTTTTTCAGAAACACTCTACAGAGTTCCTCGGTGTAGCCTTGATCATCCCTGTCACATGTCGGTTCCTGCCATTTTGCAAGATGGGGTAGACGTGTTGATACCAAGCGTTGGCAAAGCTTGCCAATTCGCCTGACCTCTGGACACTTCATAACTTTTCCAACAAAGTTGCAGGTGAGCTTACAGAGACCAGTTACCTGCATTGTCAGGTATTTCAGCGTTCTGTTGTCAAGGCTTTTGACTAACCTGTATACCGCTTCAGTCGGTTTCGTAAGCTGCATTAAGGCTTTGCAACTGAGTCGGGAAAACCGTTGGAACAGCTGTTGGAAGCAAAATATTGAGCTTTGTGACTTCTAATAGTCACCATCGATGAAATGAACTGTCATTTGGCTCCCACATGCTTACTTTTCCAGTTATCCCTTCTCGACAAATGTTCTTTAGCATTGCTTCATGGCGCTGTTCGTCGCACGGAAACCGTGGTACCGTATTGGTGGGCCTTTCCTTCCTTTTGTAGCACGCAACAGTTGCGCGGCATAGTGCTGTGTACTACACAAGAAGGGCCTCGACACATTTATAGCATTTATACTGCCATGTGTGCGGTCGCACGGTCTGCAAGCGAGGTGCAGAATTTCTCCGACAAAAACAAAAAACTTGTCCCGTACTGATTCGCGGCGCCTTTTCAAAGGAGAGCCGGGGGACTTGTCCCGTAGCAGTGGCCCCCCCGATAGAGCGGTGGCAACTGTCAACTTTCGCTTCACGGCTCCACCTTTTGTTTGCCCCGTGATCTGCACCTCATGCGGAGCAGCTGTGACATTATATTCAAGGCGTCTTACTTGTGTGAGACCAGTTTAATCTGCAAACTGGCCACACGGTTCCTGTAAACATTTTCCTTTAATTAATTAATCACTAATTCAAAGCCTATTTAATTTGAGAAATTTTCAACTTCCTTTCAGTTAAAATTAACAACACTTTATAGCGCAAAAAAATTCTTTGGGGCACTTATTGAAAGGACTTGCCTTCAAACCTTGAGTGCTTTTAATTCTTTGCTGCAACATCGTATTTGCATCTTCTTCCTCGCTTTTATTTTTTTTGTCTTGGCACGTATTACTTCAATCAGCTTTTTTGTGCTACACCATGTATGCGTCTTTGCTTTCGTTTCTTCGTCTTATAGAGCAAGCTATGTCAGCAAGCAGGCTGGCAGAGTGTCGGACGGAACCAAAACCAGAAACGAAAAGCAAAAAAAAAGAACGGTATTTTTGGCTGGAACAAAAATGAAAACGGCGCATGATTTATTATTTTGCTAAGGAGTGAAACCGAAAAGAAAATTCAGGTTTTCCAGCATTCCTTTCAAATGCCATGAAGAGAAGTGGGAGATTGGCACCCCATCGCTGCCTCAAAATTGCCTTTCATCTTGCTGGTGCGCTCTCTTCTTGGATTGCTTGCTGCCTGCTTCTATATTCTCTCCGTCTGTTTTGATGGTTAGTGCTTGGCTCTTGGCGTGAGCACCACACCAAGCTGGCTGCAAAGCAGACTCTGTAGCAGTGTTTATTTATTATTCTATTGATTTTGTAGCAAGGATATTGGGTACATATACCACCATCAGGCCATTGGGGTACCTTTCACAGGCAGGTGTAAGCCATGTGGATACGTGCTATCTTATGTTCTGCAAGGCTGTCCAACTTAGCCGTATGGGTACGCGTTCACGCTTATGTCCTCTAGAGAAGAAGCACCACAGGAGGCTTTTGACAAGCGAGAACGGCCATTATCTGTACACTCAGACCTCTTGGCTCTCGTCTGAAAATAAACCGTATTAGCAATCCACCGGAGCTTCCACTATCTACCTTACACTTTATTTATTAACATACCTTCATTATCCCAAAATCATTGTGTGGGCTGAATAAACACATGTCACAAGCATGGCATAACAATTGCAAAAAAGAAAAAAATAGTGTTTGGCATGATTGCACCAGCATGCACATATTGCAGCTAAAACAACAGATTACAGCGGCACACCCAATGAAATCGGTTCAAATCATGTTTTTGCCCGAATGCAGTGGAAACTGTATTTCAGAACTGGCATAACAGCACTGTCGGGCATAGCGTTTCACTCTTATTAGTTTTAAGAAAAAATACGCTTCGAAGCCCGAATATTCACTAAATTTCCTGCTGCTGTTCTGTCTGTGTGTATACTTAGGAAGCGGGGTGAAGCTACAGATATCAAACTGCTGCTACATCTTCACGTTCAATCTGTTTTAAAAATGAACCCGTAGAGAAGGTGCGCTGGATTTTTATATTGTTCCATTAGACAGACTGTTTTAAAACTTTGCAATCACTATTGGCATGTTTATTGCCCAATTAGTAAAAATGCAGAACACTATTTAAAATTGCCTCCAAGTTATTCATGAGCCTTTTAGCGTTTCAGCCCAAGACAAAATATTCTAGGTATGCTGGTTTCTTCAGAGGGTTGGAGTGTTCGCACCTAACAAGTGTACACTTATCCAATAGAGCGCCCCTAAACAATTCGCTCCCAGAGATACTTTTAGCTACGATTCACAGTTTTGTAAATTTTGTGAAGCAAGCATATTGGCCCTTAGTGTTCCTTATTCGTGTCCGATACCCCAGGCGTGCATGCGCCACAAAAAATTGAACGATAACTTTTTTTCCTATGCTGGCAATGGTTGGAAATAGCATAGTCTAAAATCATTTTGGTCACAGTAACGCTTTTTTAGTATAATTATCATCTGACTAAAGTGCGACTTGGAGATACCATCAGCTCAGTGTTTTGGCCTTGCATGCATGCGATTTTTCCGTAAACTGTGTAGGGCCATCTGAAAAAAACAGGTCATAAAACAGGGCAAATGCCATCAAATCACATTTTTCATTTATTTGCTCATTACTGCATCTATTCTTCCTGCCATTTACCCTGGTGGCTGTCTTTTTGCACAGGAATCCTGAAGGACAGTGGCCTGTACTTTAAGCTGGAGCAGCTTGTGAAGGATGATTACTATGTCATCTACGGCGATCCGGCGTATCCCCTGCAGCCACTCATCATGAAGCCGTACGGTGGGTTCAGCCTGACTGCAGTTTCAGGAAGCCTTCAACAAGGGCATGAGCTCTGTCCGGCAAGCTGTTTGAGTGGGGGTTTGGAAAAGTTGTAAACGAGTTTGCCTTTCTTGACTTCAAGAAAAACCAAAAACTCTTCGGCAGCAGGTGGGTGGGATGTACAAGGCTTCTGTGGATCCTAACTAACGGTCACACATGCATGTACGGAAGTCAAGTGTCAATGTACTTTGACTTAGAGCCACCTCACCTGCAAAACCTATCTGACGCTACGTGCCACTTAATTGCGGAATCGCCACCATTTGTTTTCCCCATAATGTCCAATTGAAAATTTTTTACGTTGTACTGTATGGCGGCAGCATATGTTTTTTGTTCAGTACATCAGGCTGCCTGACACCCGACTACATCATGTTTAGTGGAGGAGTACACGAACAATTAATTGTAACCTTTTTCTAATGCTGTACTGTGTGGCAGTAGCAGATTTATTTTGTTCAGTACCTGAGGCTGCGTGACACGTGGCGCTGTCATGTATAGTGGAGGAGTTTGCAGACAACCAATTGTAACTATTTTTTTAGTGCTGCACTGTGTGGCAACAGCATGTATATTTTGTTCAGTACCTCATTGATTGATTATGAGGTTTAATGCACTGACACTACACAGGCGATGAGGTGCCCTATAGTGGAGGGCTCCAGATTAATATTGACCACCTGGGTATCTTTAACAGGCACCGAAATCTCAAAAACATGGGCGTTTCGCTTTTCGAATCCATCATTTTGTTCAGTATGTCAGACTGCATGACACCTGACTGTGTTGTGCATTGTTGATCGCTTATTGGAATAGAGGCTGATATATATTCTGTTATTGTTTTAGGCTGAATGTCAGAGCCTTGCCAACCACGTAATGGTAGCAGAGCATATGCTGCTGTTCTTGAACACTTTATGCTTGTTTTGAAGTTCATTGTGGTATCTGTGTAGTACGCTGTCATGGTATAAGTTCTTGTTGAAAGCTTGACAATTTTTTTAACTGGCACTAGTATTGCTTGTCCATTCATTTGGTTTCAAAACAAATGGTTGAAGTGGGATATAGTGTTAGCAGTTCCTGCCCTGGACTGCACTTTGAGGAGGTGGTCCAATTTTGTAATGCCGTAAAAAGTTTTTCGCAAAGTTGTTTACCATGCCTGCTCCTTTTTGCATTGTTTGGTTGTAATGCATAGCTTTATGCTTTCATTATTTGTCTTTCAGGTAGTACTCAAGTGGGTTTTTTTTTCTGAGCGGAACTATGTATGTATAAGTATGTATATTGTCACGACGCAACAATTGATGAAGGCCAGTAGGAGAGAGAAAAGAGGGTGTATTTCGGGAAACTTGTGCCTGATGCCTGGTAGCAGTCACACCAAGAACACGCGCTCACGAAGGGGCACGTTCTCGTCTTTTTCGCGGCTTAGGCAGTGATGATCATGCTTGTGATTTCCATGATGAGGATGAGGATGATGGATACACGCCAGAACGGCGCACACCGGCTCCGGACGATTGGCGCCTGCGCTCTATTATAGCTGGTTACACACGTAACAATATGTAGACAAATATTCATTTTTGTACAGTTGAACCCCTTTATAAGAGACACATACCGGGGAGCAGTTTCTGTCTCTTATACGAGATGTCTCTTATAAGCAGGGAACCATGTTTTCACTTACTAATCAGACCCTAGTTCAATGTGGGCACCGTATGACTAAAATAAGCTCAAAAGAACGCTGCAGCATGTTGCAAAAGATTCATTCTAATTTATGCTTGGCCCCCACAATTTATGAAACAGTTCTGAATCTTTGTTTGCTTCATGACTGTATTTACACTGTTTTTTAAAATCGTTTCTACAAGCTTTTTTTCCTTTCACATAGGACGAGGCGTGGACGCCTGTCCTAAGTCTGTTTTTTCACAGCACCTGTTTTCTGTGTGATTTTGTGTTGTAATATTATTCTTCCGCACACCTCATTTTCATACTCTCCTTTTGGCTGCTTCATAATTTTACTTTTTTCTCCATGGTGTATAGCGTATTGCCCTGTCACACAGACAGGCGTCGTACCGTGATATACATCCTGTGAAATATTTGCTGACGTTGCAATGCTTGCTGACACAGTGTGTAGGGAGCTGAGGAGCTCTATCAGGCCATCTGTGCCTTTAGTTCCAGTCTCCTCTTGCATAGCTGAGAATCAAAGGTTTATCATGTTATTGACAAATTTGCTTGCTCAGATAGCACAGTGTATGTATATGCAGTGGTGGAAGTTGCACTTGTGTATAAAGATGTGATCCACAGAAGGGTATCTAATGTATTTCACTTATTCAATTCACAGTAGCATGTTTTGAGAAATAGAAAACGTCAACTTTCATTTTTATTGTTTCAGGTTTATGTACATGGGAGTTGAAAATAAAATGAGGGGTCGAAACTTCAAATGCATCAATGCTGCAGAAGTGAATAACAATTCTGTGACAATTTCTCGATCACATTAAAAAAAGTTTTGGCCTCAACTACTTTATTTTGAATGAGCTTTTCTATAATTTCTAGGAAGGCTTTTATTTCCTTCGGCCCTTTCTGACCGCTTCAATTTCTCGTTCTTCAGCACGCAGCCGGCGTTCCTTCTGCACGCTTCTATAGCACGCTCTTCTGCCATGTGCTGTCTCATCTCCTCCATCTGTTTTCGCATTTCTTGTGCGACACGCAGTTCGCGTTCAGCCGCATCTTTCTCCAACTGGAGCCGTTTTTCTTCTAAAGCGATGCGCTTTGATTCTATTGCGGCTTCCTTCTCCTTCATTATAATTTCATGCCGCATCCTCTTTTCAAAAAACTCGTAGCGAGCCTCTTGATCGTTACTCCTTCTTCCTGAAAGGAAACGCGTTACAAAATGACATAAAATTGAGGCACAAAACGAAAAGTGGGTGCAAGCGAGATGCCTGCAGTTAACAAGAGCAACAAAGAACACTGATATAGAAATCTGAACCTGAAAGCAAATGGCTACTATGAGAACAAAATAAACAAATGACGAGACTGGAACCTGAGTGTAAAATCAGATACATGACCATTGTTACAACAAAAGGTCTAATAGGAGCCCTTACCACGAACCACCTCGTTTCGTGTAGGTGTCGGGCCCAAGCTAGCAGCAGGGTCGGGAAGCCGGCTTGTGCTTGGTGTGCTGCTTGGGTGTGCCTGCTCCGTTGTCATAGGCACCTGGTTCACCGAACAGTGCCTGGCTTGCTGGGTCTGCCTGGCTGGGGCTGTTCCAGGGGGTCAGGTCCTGTTGGTCGTCTGGGTGTTCATCCATGTGCTGAACCGTGAAGTCGTCTTCAGCATGGTTGCTGCTGGCGTTGGTCGTGGTTTCAGAATTCGGTTGAGCACCTCCGTCGCTGTCTCAGTGCCATCGGTGCCTGCAAACAAATCGTACAATGTAAGCACCTGCTGCATCGATTATTACCAAATGCAACTATAGGTGGCTCACAAACATGAATAGTATTCATCTCTCTCTCTCTCTTATCCTCTCTCTCTCTCACTCTCCTCACAAGTGCACACACACCACACACACAAACATAGAAATCTCACAAAATGAGTCAATGAACAAGGACGCAAGTGAGTCCCTTTGTGAGGAGAGAGAACATTTATGGAAAGCATTTATGGTGTTCTTGTAGGAGTGGGATCGCTTTAAGTAAGGCTCTTGAAGTATCTGCTCTTTTCTTTAAGTTTTAAGCAAACAGACACAAACAGACAGAGTTCTGTCAAAGATGTTCGCATTCATCACTTCAACTAAGCTGCATTGATGAACCGCCAAAAATATATACCCAAGGCACCAGCAAAAAAAAAAATGTCATGATGTCACATTTCACTTTTGAGAAGCTCATCGTATTAAAGCCAGATACTCAGTTTCATTTTTGGTGAGGACGATAAACCGCATGCTGGTGCAAAGGTCACCCAGCCGTTGTAGGTTGCAAGCCCCTACAATTTCACGGGTGAACACAAACTTCCACTTTATCATGTTTTGCATGGATGCAATATTCATGACCATTTGTAATCCTTCCATTTCCTGACAAGGTGTTTCCTAGGCACACTAGCGGCTGGAATGTACACGTAAGGGGCAGCAGCTAGTCTTATGCCACTGTGAATGGGAATACGTACGTGTAGGTTTGAAATTTTACGTCCAAGGAGTGTTCCACTTAAGTTGACATACGTAAGGTTAGCACACATTTGTTTGGCGCAATTTTTACATGAGTTAGCTTTCCTGCACAACAGCGGTGTTGTGCAGGAAAGCCAGGAAAGCTCGAATAGCAGACGCTTTTTGCAAACCAATCGAAGTTTCGATTATTAGCGTAACTCTAACGTTTACACTGCTAACGAGGCAAAAGCACGTAAGTAACTCGGTGACAGTGGTGTCTCAGCATATCGCAAATGGGTACTCACCAGCGCGGCGGGTGTCCGCATTGCGAAGCCGATGCTGCGCGGCGAAGATGTCCCTCGACTGCGCCGCCGAGATGCGCACGGAGGCCGTCGTAGATGCAGTCTGCTTGCTCCCGTGTTGCGTACTGCCCGTACTGCTGGTGCAGTGCTCGTTCTACGAGGGGCACGAATTCGCACTCCGTGCTCCCGGCGCCATGTCGAGCAGCTCCTGCAGGAGGCTTTTCCTCCGTTTCTCATAGTTTTCCTCCGGTTCCCGACCTACGAAAAGATGTCATGTCTTGGTACACCGGTAGTTTTTAGGCACCTTTTCCTTAGCGTAAGCTACAGTTATGCAGTCACACCGCACTCACCTGCGTAGGTTGGTCCCGGTCGGCCGATGCGTACTGCCCGAGTAGCAAGCTCGTGCGGTCCCGCACAGCACGAGCCGTGAACGGCTGCTGAAGCAGCTCTTGCATCTTGGACGCTATTTCCGTCCATCCATGGGGGTCGTGAAAGGATTTAAATTTCTAACGTAAGCTAACATTTCCAATCGATGTGTATATTAAACCGAATCCGAAGCTGTCCGTTTGAGCCATTCCGTGTGGATGCCATGTTAGAATGTGAGGTGTTCAAGTGTTGTTGTTCGAGCTGTCGCGACTCGCGAGGGAGACCGGAGGAGAGAGGAGGGGCCTCGCGCACGACCGCAAAGCCCGCAAAAAACCCGCAACCGCAAGTTTTCCAACTTGCGGGCGCCCGCAAAGCGCGCGCTCTCGCTTACGTACTGCGCATGCGCTCTCGCGCCCCCGCAAGTTCCTTGCGTGCGCAGAGCTGCTGCGTGCGCTCAACTAAAACTGTCTGATATCTAGCGTTAAGTACCCGGTGTGTCGGGGGCCTACTCCCCGCCAAGAAACTCCCGTACGCTTCTTGAGAATCTGTGATTATGACTACGCTCCAGGATTGAACGAGGCATATGGAAAGAGCAAATTATTCGGCGTTCGGCGTCCCGCGGATCGTCAGGATAGACGAGAATATGTGGTGATATTGCTTGTGAAAGTTGCCGAGTGCTGCAGCCATGTTTTAGTGGTCAGCGTAGCAGGCAGAAATGCGTGCAGTTTTGCTTTTTCAAGTGCGTGAAGACGAAAAAAATGCCTTTTTTTATGAACTTTTTATTACCCGGCAGGCAAAAATACAGCGCGGTGCCTCACTAGGCGCCACCGAACTAAACGACTTCTTCCACGAGTTCCTCCGCCTGTGCAGTGCTGGAGTCTTCAGGTTCCTTGAGGCGGGGTGGGCGTTCGTAATCCTCTGTCATAGCGGCGGCCGCGTCTTCTTCACTAGTAAAAAAATAGGGAGAAAGGGGTAGAGAAAAGCCAAGATAAACTCGTATGTAAATGCGTTTGATATCACGTTCAGGGAACAGGCAGACACAAGATACGTAAGGCTGTTTTGGTGCAGATAAGGTAGGCAAACATCGGGGTAACCTAGTCAAATCATCGCACTTTAATTTACATAAAATATGGATAACAGGAGTACGCTTGATCAGGGGACGACAGCGCAGATGGCACACGGACAAAAAGGAAGAGAACTAGACACACCTCAGCACTCGTGTGTGTCTAGTTCTTTTCCTTTCTGTCCATGTGCCAGCTGCGCTGTCGGCCCCTGATCATGTTCAACCAACATGCCCAAATAGCCACTTGAGTAGTGTGCCTTATCATTTGCCGCAGTGGTTCAGTGGCTATAGCATTCCCGTATGCGATACCAGGCCATGACGTGGCCCTTTTATTGGTGAAGGAGAAACACAAAAACACCTCTGTGAGCTGACGGTGTACGGTAAATGACGAGTACGGAATTGGCTCGTAACCCTCTTTCTCTATGCTGCACTTCAAAATAATATTTTTTAAATTGCAATGAGGATGCACTGTGGCGTATAAAACAGCACATGGGAGATGACTGGAGCTAGGGGAGTGAAACCGCGAAACAGTGTTACGTAGTAGTCGTTGGTCAAGTGCGGCCGACGCTTCTGTCTCCAATAAATTTTCCGCTCATGCGGGAAGCGCGCAGCTGGTTCAGTCTTTTTACGTTCTGTTGGGTAGGTCCTCCTTGACGGGATCTGAACGGTCACAACCGCATCAAGACGCCCTAACCGTAGAAGATACTGTGACGCTTGCTTTAGCCTACATGTTAGAGTTTTTTTTATATAGTTATCCCCCCTTTCAGGCACCGTTTTTTAAACTATAGGGACAGCGGTTCTCATTTGGTATAAAAACCGATCTAAGTTGTATTGTAAAACGAAGCCGCCCACGTTGCGGGTTTAGGAAAATTGGTGGTTGAAAAAAAAGTTGAAGCTGCTTGAGCCAGAGAGCGTTATCCAGAAATCGCGAACCAGAAAGAGAAGTAGCTTTGCAGGAGGATGGTCGGAGAAGGGCTCTGGAAAGGGCGACGCAGTTCACATCGGGAAATGGCGATGGCTAGCGTGTGGATCCCTGTCCAAGGGGAGGGTCATGTAGTGGCCGCAAATTCAAACAGGAAGTTGGACAGCAGATCAACAAAAGGTTCACCTGGGCTTTCGCCTTCACTATAAGAAACCCCCAATTTTCTTTTAAAACTAATAACACTGCCACCCTGAGATCTGTACTCATGATTGGCTGCGAATATGCCCAGGATTTACTTCGTGCTAACCGATGCCGATAAGTATGAACCGTGCTGCTATGGCTAGCAGTCCTTAAAGTACTAGCAGTTAGGAAAACCATCGGGAAAAAAAAGTTGGCTCGAAAAGCCGGCCGCTGCTTGCCAAGATGTGCTTCCCCATATGAGTAGAGTAGAAAAAAAAACTATTATAAATTACAGCCTTACTTCGCGGTCGCTTTTTTTTTTCGGGACAGCTGGTAACTGCCTAAAAGATTATTTTTACTGCGAAGCAGTATATGACTCGGCGGTAGCGCCCTTATCAGGCATTACTAGAGCAACTTGCCCGCTTTAAACGCAGATATGAGCCCATAAATCTTTTTCAGCATCAAGGGCTTTCCGCGCGACATTTTCGCCCATGTATTTAACGCGTAAGCACGCGTCCATCACCGGTTGCCGGGTTATGCGCACTATTTGGGGTGGAAGCAGGGGGCGTGCATGCACAGCTAGTCTTGATGCCGCTATCGATGACGTGCACGTTTTTCTGTCGGGAGATTCAAACGTGGAAGTCTCACGGCTTAATGCTACCTGTCAGCTGTCCTCAATGGTCGAGTAGTTTGGGTTTGGGTCGGTGTGTTACACAGACAGTGAGATGCCTACGACGCGGGACGAAAACGAACAGCCGCATGTTTGTCTACTAGAATAAAGCTCGAGTCCTTCCAGGTTTTAACACCCTATGGACAGACGCGTGTCGTTCGCTCGGAGGAAGAACAACGGGAATCGAAAGAGCGTCTGCCAGAACAGAAGCGCGAATGGGTGCGAAAACTACACCGCTGCCGCCGCCGTTTACACCGCAAGTTTCAGCTCGCCGAGTAGCTGGGAATCTCTCCCGAATGAACGGCAACGTCGAAGTGAGCTAATATTTTGTTAAGCTTGAAGAGCTTTCAGAGCGACAATTTTGGCGGTGCCTTTCACTAACAAGCACGCGCACATAACTGGTTGACGGTTTCTTGGGCACGAGTAGGAAGGGGAGGGAAGGGGGGGGGGGGGGGCGTGCACGTGCGGATATGGGTTTCATGCCCTCACTGATGACGTGTCAGTTGTGCTGGCGGGAGGTTTATACGTGTACGTCCACCGCCCCAATGTGAACTCTCCGATGTCCTCAGTGGTCGAGTGGTTTGGGTGGGTGAGTTACGGAGAAAGTAAGATTTGTTTGTTGGTATGTTACGCAGACAGCAAGCTTTTTCGTCCACTAGAACAAATCTCGAGTCCTTCAAAGGTTTATTGGGCTACGTGCTAATTTCTCGATCGCAAATTACAAACAAATGTGTTTTGTTTCGTGCATTTCGTGTACTGCGTTTAGCTTCACAGGCCATCCTTCTTCACATAGTGGAAGGCACTAATTTTTTTCCCTATCGCTCTTTTCTCGCTTTCGCTCGTGCGCTGCTTGCTAGCAGAAAAATGTAGTAAATCCTTCCACAAGGTATGTACATCGAATGACGCTTTAGGCTGACCGAACAGACCATGTTGCGCGTTCTAATATGGAGTCAAGAGGACCAACTGACTTTGGAGACCGCACTGACAACTGGGCTCAAGTGGAACATGCGTACATAATCGGAAACATGAGACGCACGACATCACCATGATCATTTGTAGCGAAGCCGAAAAGCTGCCCTCAGCGTTTGCCATTCGTATTGTAAGGGCTATGCACTTGTATGTTAGGACATACCCGTAAGAAGGGGGGGGGGGGGGGGGGGGTACAGTACGTGGTAGGGGTACGCCCTTCTGTTTATCCTGTCAGTTTACAGAGGATTGCGAAGGCGTAAGCCGCATGGAAACAAGCGTATTGTGGAGGGGGGCGGTAAAAAAAGAGGAGTTCACGAAATTATTAACAGCGGTTTAAAAACGGCCTCTTAACTTTCGTTTCCTGTCAACCATGTTTTAAAACGCCGAGCGGTTACCGGTCACTAAACTGCGAATTTCAGCATAGCATTTGGCTCTTCGCTGGGCTTGTCTTCGTTGCGTTTTCACTCCAATGTGTACGATACAAAGTGTACTTAAATATTATCGTCACCGCAGTCATTTGGCGTCGGCTGATAGCGCGGGCTTCATTAGGGATCGTTCTCTCTCTCTCTCTCTCTCTCTCTCTCTCTCTCTCTCTCTCATCTCTCTCTCTCTCTCTCTCTCTCTCTCTCTCTCTCTCTCTCTCTCTCTCTTCTCATCTCTCTCCTCTCTCTCTCTCTCTCTCCACGTCCTGTACAATGTGTGGAATACAGTGTATACCAGGTGCCTTGGGGCAACATGCTAGGTAAACGCCTGGGCACCAGATTTGAGGACATTTCGTGCAAATTTGTCGCGCAAGTGTTCTTTCTTCGAATATTCGTGCAACACACACAGCTGAAAGCATACGAGCGTTGAGGCTTACTCTGCATCAATGGAGGAACCGACGGGAAGGTTTTCCGTCACCGCTTCGGAATGGGTCCGTGTAGCCCCGACGAAGCGGCTACCCACGCTTGACAAGCCTAAAATAGGTTGGATAACGGGTATGAGAATTCTGAACACAACACACACACAACACGCACGCACACGCACACACACGCACCGCACACACCACGCACACGCACACAACGCACATGCACGCACGCACGCACGCACGCACACGCACGCACGTACGCGCACGCATGCACGCACAAAATGATGTGCTTAACAGGTTCATTATCACTGCCCGCCACGATCGTATTATACCTGACCGCCAACCAAGCGTGGAGCTTCGAAAGGACAAGCCGTACGCTTGGTTGTACCTAAAACTACACTCCAGTCGTGTAGCTTGATAGTCAAAGCACGTGCTAATGTGGCTCAGGTATGTGGACTTGACAGGCCGAACAATTTCAATTCTCAGGGGTAGGAATATAATTGTAAATCACGTAAAATTTCATATATTCGATTAAGGTTATCCTATCAGTCAAGTAGTCTTCTACCACAAAACATGTTTTTATAACGTGAGCATTAGTTTTGTGGGGAGGCGCCAAATAAAACAATGGACGATGGAAGAGCACCCGTCAAAACAGCGCAGGTAAAACGAAAACGGTGCAAGTCAAAGAAGCGCATGAGATTGAACAATTCAACCAAGAGCACGTATCATAATAGAACATCAGGGAAACGGTACAACGTTTTGAGCAACATTTCCGTTTATGGGGATGATAGGTTCAATTTTGTAAAACATGTGTGGCTGATATTTGGTAAGCCTGGTGTGTATTATCAGTCGCTTTTTTTGCCGGCACACGATGGTACTTTTTGATTATTTAGAATATCGCTACAAAGAGCAATTGAACACCAATTTTCCGTGAGAAAGACACCGTGTGCATTCGGTAGACCAACTAGCTTACATTTTCGGATTGAAACGCTCTGGATCGAGCGAAGCTTCAAGTGAGAGGAACAGCATGCTAGCAGGGCTACTTTCTCTCGTACGGTAGCACCGACACGTGTGTGACAATCCGGTTTTTCGAATGTAGACCAGAAGCTCTATAGCATCGTTAACCAATATTTAAAATGTGAAGTCCGCGTGCGGTGCGCGGTCTTCAACGCTTCGAAGATACTTGGGATGCAACTTTCAATATCGGTGGCTGACGCCAACAAATCAACATATCATCAACCTACCGGAAGCAGTTCGACACTAGCAGTTTTCAATACATTTTCCGAAGTGCCGTCACCTTGTGCCAGAAATATGTAAGATAGTACAGTCTCAATGCTTGAGCTTATGCCAATGTAATTGGACTGGGCGTACACATCCTGGTCGCGGTTGATGAGTATATACACTGGAGGCATTTGGAGGCATTTTACCAGGGCCATTGTAAGCCGTCTTTGGTAAATGAACGCCACTTGCATTCCTCTGGAGTGCCATACATCCAGTTCTTTTCAAGTAGGATTCACTACTATGCGCGGATCATTTGCTAGGAAGGCGTTTTACCAGGGGAAATGGCCTCTAGCGCTGTCTGTAGGGGCACCACTGAAAAATTCCCTAGCGGCCTGTATAGAAAGCAGCCGCGGAACGCTCCGGCCCGCTGCCGCTGTCGCTGCTGCTTTTGCGGCACGTTCACGACTGAAATTTGCTGTTTGTATGCGTTAGAAATACATACTAATGTGGTGCAGTCACGGTGTTGCAAATGTGGTATATTTACGGGAGTGTAAATGTTTCTGACGCGATCTTAGTGCGGTATATTCGGTCTGCATGAGAGCCAGGTGTGTGTCACAGACCACCGTCGTGAAGCCGGCATATGCATGGAGCTGATTGCCATTCCACTACCCTGAAATTTACTAACGGTTTCTCCGTAACCATCGTTTCCACAGATGGTCATGCTACGGCTATACACAATGGTGTAAATCGGTTTTGTGCGCGTATACACAATCTAGCGGAGCCCTCATACCTAACAGCACCCCAGTTACGCTTGCCAATATCATATCTCGTATATTGGTCACTACCCTGGACAAGCCAATTTGGCATACATTGCACAAACGTCCCACGAAAAAATTACGGTGGGTAATGCAAAATTGTATCCCGGTGTTAAGTTCGGGCGCCTCACCTAATTAAAATGCCCAGCAACTAGATATCGTTCGTTGGGCCACAGCGTGTTTACCTGTAGGGTGTTTTTTTTTTACGCCGGCCGCGCTGACTTGGGCGCGAGGTATAAGGTTAATAGCCTGGTATAATAGCCTGGGATAAGGTTTTAAATACCTCTTTTCATCTCACGTACAGTTAAAAGTATGTTGCCGCACAGCTCACGGCCATGGTTGCCATGATTTCAGAGGCTTTTGGCAGGACACCTATGTCTGGTAGGTCTCAAAATTTCGATTTCAAAACGTCTAAGGCGCTATCAGCAAACCCGTCTAGGGTTAAAGTGCTTTAAGTGATTCCCTTTCATTTGGGATAGAGAATATACACTCGACAAAAATCGGTTGTTTGTACCTTTAAGAGATTTTAATCCCGTTTACGCTCTCTTTGATAAGTCATCACTTTTTCGCATTCAAAGCCCGTAAGCAAACTTCAGTGCCTCCAGGAATTCTTTATAATCCTTCCCTGTCGATTCAAAGGCTACCAGTTATCTAAATTTGCACTACTGTGACGACGGCATGTGTTACGCCAATTAGGGCTTTACCTGCCGATATACGGCGTCGCTCGCCTTTCGGTGCTACGGACAGATTTCGCTGGTGTACTCGGTAAAGAATGCTTGCGCGTTAAGAGGAAAAAGACTGACCGCGCTTTGTTCCATCCGAGTGGTCCCCGCCGCAAAAGCCCGGGGACAAGCTTTTTCCAGCCCCCAAAAGCGTCGTGCGAATCCTTGCCTTTTCCTGTGGTGATCATCGGGCGCTGCAGCGCCAGTGTCGTCGTCGCCCGAGCCATTTCTCCACCCACCAGATTTCGAGGTGGCGTCCGTGTTGACCACTCACTCGGGGCGTTCCAGCTAGCCCGAGTTCGCTGCCGCGGGTGCACTGTCTTTCTGCGCTTCGCTCCATCTGCACACACGCACGCCACGTCCTCAACAAAGAACACATGCGGCCCGCATTCCTATCAACTGACAAACATGCTAATGGCATACGAAACCGAAGAGACGAATGGGGAGCGGCTCTTTCCGAAATTTTCGGGTTCATCGGTACGTTCCGGGACTTGAAGAGGTACGCGACTCTGCCTGTTCAGTTCCTATGCCATGGTAGTTAACTACTGCCGAAATTTCAGGTCTCCAGGTCCAGCACTTTGTCTTGTCGTTGATATCTCCTGTTAGGCCTTTTTACTTTGTGTGGGATGTAATCACACAAGTCCCACTCATAATTTCAGAGGCTTTTAGGGCGAAATCATTGAATTGGTGTTTGTGCATTTGTATATATGGGTAGCATTTGTCAACAACATCCACTTCGATATATCAATGTAGCGAACATACATTGAATTACCTGTAAGAGATGCAATTTACCCCAAATCGAAATTCCCGCCGTAGTGGCTGAAACAATTTAGCCACTGTCACTACTTTAGTTATTTAAATTCCAAAAATTGAGCCTTAGCGAGCACCTATGCCATAATAAGAATGTACGCCCGTAATTTCACATCTCTATAGGTGAAATAATTTTGGCGGGGAGTTGATTAATCCGTCATTCAGTTATGTCGATCTCTCTCTCTCTCCTCTCTCCTCTCTCTCAATATCTATCTATATAATATCTATAATTATATATATATATATATATA